>JZLH01S0339144.1:19483-33511 GCA_001188425.1 Eucidaris tribuloides
CACGAGGGCGGACTGTTTATAAAAAGAATATAGATTATCACCCTCAGTATAAATGAAATGGTGATGGATGATTGTGTCTTAATTGGCGCCAGCCATTTTAGTTAAAGGTCAATGATATTAGATTATAATATATTATTTCTTTTCGTCCCAATGTAAAAATCACTTTCAGAGAAGTGCCCTTCAACACTATAAGATTTTACTCGTCACAATTATGAATAAAGTGTTAAATATTTGAGACAAAGCAATACGTGCCTCTAGAGAAATATTTAAATCTAAATTTAGATCATTATGTGTTAAGTTTCATATGTCTATAATTTCTTTGTTTTTCGTGGCGGTACTACTTTTGGTGGGAGTGGTGGTCAGCTACACTATCTTAACTTTTGTTTTGGTAAACTGTTATTACTCAAAGATTTTGCTCTGGATCCGAAAATCGCCAACAAGTTCTTCAAATAATTATCAAATCTATGAAATAATTGAAAACTAGATGATGTGATGAAATACTGGGCCTAGGTACAATATGACTTCCGTAAAATAACAAATTAATAATTTACTAAATGGACGATCGTTGCTCTCCGTGCACTTTTATATTTCGATGTGCATGTATATAGGTGTATCACTTACCTTATATGCCGAACATTCTTGCTTAATAAATGCAACCATATGCAGCCATCCATGATTAAGCAGTCACCTCTCTAGCACACAACCTCAATATGGTCGCCAGTGAATGATTCCCTGAATATTTATGTGTTTAAAAACCTGTTAACCACCCGTCTATAAATCCACGTTTCGTTGTCCTTGAATGACCACTTAAGACAGTCATTGTTCCAAATGGTCTGTCATGGATTTGACCCATTTTTTTACTGATATGATTATTAAACTGCAATCAAAAACACAATAACAACGGACTTTAAACAAATAACAAATATTAAAGCCTAACTGTATAGAAACCATTTTAACTTGGTGAAAACAGGTACAATTGTTGTTTATAGGTTTCAACTATTCCATATCAAATGATATGAGTTGGATACATGGCTTAATATGGGATGAATAGAAATAATTTTATATTCAGCATATTACTTCAGTTGGGAAAAGGTTAAGGACGATTCTATCTAGTGCGACCACGTCCTCTGGAAATTATTACATTTATTGCAATATGTCAATAATAATAATAATACGTAGCTTTTGTATAGCGCATTTCACATCACTAGGATGTATCAATGCGGTTTACAAGACAATGTAAATACAAATAAGAGTTACTATATATTAAATAGTTCTCAAACACAAATCTTAATACTGGATAGCTACAATTAAATTAAACTAGTGATATGACAATTATTAAAGTGACAATTAAACTTAAAGTACAATATTAACATTAATATTAATAAATGTGCTTTCCTTTTCTACTGAAGAATACATGTAAATTGGAATGGTTAATATGAACACGAAAAAAGATGAGACTTGAGCTGCATTTTAAAACGGTCAATATTTGGTTGTTAACGAAGAGAAGAAGGGAGAGAGTTCCATAAGGTGGATGCTGCATAGGAGAAGGATCTATTGCCGAATGTCAGTAAGTATTCGTTTTCGGATCGGAGTATATTGTAATTATACCCTGCTCCGTTTGGCCACGTAAACTATAATAAGTAGTTTTCCTTACCTATACATAAAAAAAAAAATGTCGCTCTTGTTATATACTGTCAGTGTGCCCTTTCTGAACAGTATTTTAGTCTTTGGTGGTTAAACTGATCATACCTGTAAGAATTCAATATTTATCTTCATCCGACAGCATTCCGGCTTAATATAATCATACAAAAAAATGACAAGGTAAACAAAATGATTTCAATCAGTAATGACAAATCAGTTTAATAAATTGTATAGTATTATATTTAAGAGTGCAATGTTGTTGCTCGGTTCATAAGCTTGATTGTACGCACATTTAAGAATTTTCTGACAAAAGTCATAATTTAACAATACATTGATCGTACCTCACCAGATTCGAATTCTCGAGCGAGATGGGTCTGCGTGTGTGCGTGTGTGTTTGTGTATATGTATCTCAATGTCAAGTAGATTGGATTTGTATTGTCTTTTTAGTTTGTTTTCCTGGAAATACTTTAATATAAGCCTATATAATCACGTTTGTATCTGTGTTCTGTTTGGGTACATTTACATGTGTATTTATATCTATATGTGACTTTTTAAAGATTGTTGTTCATATTTTTACTCAAATGTGTAGATGGTTTATATAATCATTGTCAAGTGGAATCAATATGATAAGATTAATTTTCAACCGTGTTCAAAGAATGTTGGTTTCCAACAGGATATGTACGATATATCATAAACTCACAAACTAATATTACACGCACACACAGACACCAATACACACACAGACATACAAATACACAGACACACATACACATATACATATGCACACATGTTCAAATACACAAACAAAACACACAACAGACATACACATACATGTATACAAACAGATAGACAGAAGATACATCTGCACAAATGCACACAAACTCAAACAAACATTTACTATATATACAGATACGAATAACAAAAGATATATATATATATATATATATATATATATATATATATATAATACATGATTTTTAAACAAGGATTAGATATTAAAACCTTAGAGAACAATTCTCGAATTATCGATTGCTATTTAACAAATAGAGGTCAATCACAATGAAATATTCAATTCTAAGAACGTCAATATCATTAGAACAAATATACGTTTCAGTTTACACGATCACTTGTAAAGCTATTCTGAGTAAAACTAGTCGTCTTCACATTTTTAGGAAGGGTATTTTCTACGACTGAGAAATATTTGTACAAATGTTGCGTTAAATATCAATGTCTGCTGTTGACTGTGTCGGTAATTACAGTTTTTGTTCATGATTTACATCAAAGATTATGTCTATATTATGCACATCAGTTAAAATATACATGTGGTCGATATTATATAAGATGTTAAATCTTTACTGGAGATTTATCTGTGTAATTCATGCTCAGAACGAATTAACACGTATCTGTGAACCGTACTAAAGCCTTTCCTTCCACGAAATGTTATTGCATGTAATACATAATTTACAAACCCTGTATGCTAAGTAGCACACTGACACTTTTCATTTTTCCTTCTCCGGCACATGTGAATACAGTAGCTTTCTTTGTGGACTCTACCGTAAGTACACTCTATTCAGTAACGATATAATTATACAAAATGACAAATCGTCATAATTATTTTCCCCTAAATGCAATGAATTACATGTCACGTAATATTTAGTGTGTCGTCGTGAATCATATTGAAGTAATAATGTCGACTTTTTTTAAAAGTATTTACCTCTTGCCTTAAAGAGAGAAGGCGCTAGCAACTAACAGGTATAAGTTAAGAATAAAAATGGCATTGTGAGTATTGTGAGAATTATGGTACATGGTGACAAAAACAGCCTAAATAAGGGATACTGTGTGATACTCACCCTCATCAAGGCACTATAAATTAGTTAATTTGTGTTTATTTTACGTCTTTGTAAGTTTTACCCTAAGATAAATCTTGCAGAAACAGCTATAGGGGGAGGAGCTTATCAATTCAAACAGTGCATACATTACCACGGTGCGGCTAACACACGTCGCGTGGCATGCATTGGTCACGCATGGTCAGCTCCCTGCAGTACACGTGCAACTGATTGGTTGGCGAGAACCAAAATATTTTCTTAACTTATGCCTGTTAGTTGATGGCGCCTTCTTCCTTTAAAAAAAGTGCTACTGAACAGAAACACACAACTTAGTTTGGCCCAGTTTGGTGAACCCGTACACCGTACCCGTACGGATAACCATGGACCTACTAGACATGGACTGTCAACGGAGTACATTTATTTGATCCAATGATCGTCACCGCTGTTAAAAATGTTGATCTGAAATACACTAGACAGTTGTGTTTTCAAAGACAATACAATGTGTTAATATTTGGTTACGTAATACTGTTACGCGCGAGGCAAAGGGATAATCCGCAAATGTATAGTACTATAGTTCATGTTTCGCTGATACCATTAAACACATTATCGCCATTACTCACTAAAGATGAATAGAGACAAGCGAAGGAGAAACTGTCCAAATTTTGTATTGGGAATAACTATTTCGCAAAATTTCGCAAACATTTAATATATCGAGGAATGAATAGAAAATATATAGTGTACATGTACTGTACTAAATTTTAGTGGAATGTTGTGCGGAAACTGTGAAAAATGCGATTCAAAAAGGTATGCATAATCCAATTTTTTGTCTCAATCTTCGAAAATTAATATCTAGTTGAAATGAAAACAAGCTGAAATGTTCCCTGACATATGCTCTACAACTGCACATTCACTTCTTGTGATAAAAATTTATATCTCATCTTCTGCGCATCCAATGTTAGATTTGGCAAAACTCCCTCTTCCCATTTTCTGCTGACTTGCGGTGACCCATCTTTTATCTAAACGAGGAGAGCGCAGTGAAAAAATTTAAATTTGAGTTTTTTCAATTTATACACTATGTCATACACCAGGTAGCATGAATTAATAACGACCGATGCATGGTCGCAATGTCTACGTAGGTCGCATGGGATAACAAACTATTGGCTGAAGACTATAAAATATATCACACGAGAGAGCGCTAGTCAAGTACGGATGGCGTAACTCGGGTACACAGAGTCGCTCTGAGTATACAGTGATGCCGCAGTGACTTATTTCATACTCGCAAAGGTTTTTTTTACAAATTCGTAATGGATGAAAGCTAGTAAATGATATTGTTTTAATTTGAGTAAATATGAAACAAAACTACAGTGCTTGACTTTGCGACGAACCATATTCAATCCATCATAAAGAATCTGTATAACTTTCTGATATGATTTAAAAAGATATGATTGGTACTATCAACAGATGACGTCATTGTTTTTGAAAATCGCAATACACCATGTATATTACATGTATATAAAAAACATATTTTCTAACGGAAAATGTTGATCATCGTGTTAAGAATGATGAGAGAGTAACCCAGTTGTTACACGATGAAGCAAACGAAAGGAGATTGCGACGTTTCGGCTGCAACTGCTAGCCTTCATCGGACAATGTATATAGAACGAACGCAGTGCACGTGTCTTTTATAGCGGTCGCCATATTTTAAGCTACGAACAGTCTACTTAAGTAAGAGAAACATGCACTAAATATGTATCCCTTAAAGATTGTGTCATTCATTTGCACGTCAAAAACATCTAAATGAAGGAAATCAGCTAAAATCATATCGAATGTGAAGATTAATATAAATAAACACCTCTCATAGAGACTTGGGGTAAAATATTGAGTTTTGGTGAAAATCTGGACGGTTAAACTTCATCCTTTTTCAAATTACTCGGCAGCATTTTCAAAAAATCCGCGACGTCAAACGTGCACGTGCCGTTCCAAAATTGTCCGATCAGCCGTTAGCCAAAGGTCGTGCGGAGGTTAGCCGTTTGACCAATCAGCGCGCTCCGCTTGCATGGCTTGTCTTGCGACGTTACACAATAACCGCGATTCGCAGTTTGAGCAAAATTGAAACTCACGGAAAGAACAACATTCTGGTAACATGTCGTTATTAGTTTTTCTCATAAAACAACAAATTCATGACGTATGGATCTCATACTTTCAACACACCATTTGTAAGTACTAAACTACCGTTTGGTATTGATAATGAAGGGAAGTAATGGACTTGCACATTCCTGACACAATCTTTAACACAACGACAGAAGGGCTAAATAATAACATAATAATTGTAACATAACTTTCCTATATTACGCTATAAAAATTTTAAAATATTGTATTTTTAACTGGAATTTACATTATAAATAACCGTCTTTCAGCCAATGTAATCAATCGTGTAACCCAGAACAATTTATTTAACATTGCTTGGATAATGTAGATAGTACTGAAGAGAAAATATTGCAAAATACCATGTATATCATATTAAAATATATTTTTGTCCTTGAGATTCACGCTACGAATCACCTTTCTCCAGGATAAAGTATCCTGATATAATACAATTTCACTAATTAATCATCTTAAAAGTATTATACATTGAGTTTATTTCACAATAAATGTATGTCTGGTTACTAACATTATTTGTTCACATGATTTAATTTCATAATTATGACATTCCATGTGTCGTTAAGTATATCCACAAGTTTATCTGATTTTTGAAAAATAATTAATCACACAATCTGTATCTATCAATAACGAATAGCACATGCACTGCACATTGAGTTTATTCCACAAAAAATGCATTGCTGGTAACTAGCATAATTTGTTCACATGATTTCATTTCATAATAAATTAATTATATGTTTCGTTAAAAGTACATGTATATCGACACGTTTATCTCAGGTTTGGAACCTGATTAATCACAATTCGCATTTATCACTAACGAATATTTACATCTCCATGGAATACCAAACAGCTGGACAAATACAAGCAGTCGTAATCAAGTAGGGTCTGATATGTAGGTTGTTGCCATTGCCGGTGCTGCTATTTTGTGGTTGCATTTGTAACCTGTCACCACGATTCCCTGATAAAGTCGCACATCTTATGATACATAAACATAGAAAGAAAAATAATTTTGGCGAAAATATAAATATTCAAACTTTTGCAACACGTGATGGCCATAGACCGTGTATTTTGTTTAGGACACTTCACTCTAATACTTCATACCATAATTACGATATTGGCACTTTTCTTACCTTTGGGTCGTGCGACTTTATCAGGATATCGTGGTGACGGGTCACATTTGTTCTTGTTGCTACTGTTGCTATTGCTATTGCTGTTGCAGTTGCTGTATTTGGTGCTCCAGTTGTTGTTGCTTTTACAGTATCTTCCGTTGTCATTGTTGGTGTTAAGTTTGCAGTTGCTGCCTGCTATATCGACTTGGCTACCAGTGTTGTTGTTGCTCGTACTGTCGCTGTTAGTGTTTTTGTATCGGGGTGGTTGTTATGTTTGCTTGTGGTAGTGCTGTTGGTTGCGGTTGAGATTGTTGTTGCGTTTGATGTTACTGTTAGTGTTGCTGCTCCTTATGTCGTGCTGTCATTGATGCTGTTGTAACTAATGTTGCTGCTGGTATTGATGTTGATGTTGTTGTTACTGATGTTGTTGCTGCTTCTGCTCTATTGAAGGCACTCTTACTTTTGGTACTATTGTTTGTTGTTGTTGTTGTTGTTGTTGTTGTTGTTGTTTCTGATGACGTTGCAATGCACTGTCATTGTAGTCGTGTTGCTCTTGTTATTGCTACTATAGTTGACCATCTTTGCATTACCGCTGCTGAAATAGCAGGTTGTGTGTTACAAAAGTTGTTGCACGTTGTGGTAATAGTGGTAGTTGTGGTGTTGGTGTTGTTGGGTGGAGGCGGTGGTGGTGATGGTTGTAGTAGTGGTGGTAGTAGTAGTAGTGGTAGTGGCTGTGGCAGTAGTAGTGGTTGTAGAGTAACGCTGGGGCTAGTGGTGGTGGTAGTGGTATAGCTGTTGATAATTTTATTGTTGGCGATGTTCAAGTCGTTACTACCGTTTTGTTTTTGCATATGCGGTAAGTTAATTGTCATCATTCTCTAAGAAAGTCAACTAAAGTTTGTGGAAGTCCTTGTAGACGTTCACCTTCGATAGGATATATCGTTAGATGTTGACGGATTATCGCTCTTGACAGGAACTCCAGCCTTTGGGGTTTGTGAGCTGTAAAGAAGAAGAAGAAGAAGAAGAGAAGAAGAAAGAAAGAAAGAAGAAGAAAGAAGAAGAAGAAGAAGAAGAAGAAGAAGAAGAAGAAGAAGAAGAAGAAGAAGACGAAGAAGAAGAAGACGAAGAAGAAGAAGAAGAATTCAAAGCAAGATTGGCATTGTATAACATTGTTTCCAGTTTAAAAAATCTGAGCTACATGATTCCCCATGCTACTAGTGTCTTTGATAAGGTCTAAAAGTGAAGCCCTGAAAATTATTGTATTTCAAAATGATTATTTAGTGCTTTATAAAATGGAAAATCGTAAGTTGACCGGATTCACCAGCCCATTTCCTCCCATAGACTTACTGTGTGTAGATCTAGGCTATTTTATGATCGCCCCGAGTACTCATTGTTTATTCATTCATATCTTGCTAGTGGCAGCATAAATTTCCCAACTTTTGTATTCTAGGGTGTTTATTTGTCCATTCAAACACTACTATGTAGTTCAGATAGCAAAGTTTGACATTTTTTTTAATTTGAAGCTCCACAATGTTAGCCTGTGTCTTTACATTATTGTGCTATCTTTTGGAATTAGCGTTTTTGATTTTTACGTTTTAATCCACAACTTTTACAGTCAGAACATCTTACCCGTGGTGATACATAGTTGATCTATGTTTGGTGAAAACCCGTTATTACTCATTAATAGAAGAAGTTACTTATACGACCTCTCATCTTCGATCTTATGAACCCAGCAAGAATCAGTTTATCTATGGTTATACACCTATCAATTGTAAGACGCACCCCTCAACCCCCGGGAATGGTGCGTCACTTGTCAAACGTGAGTCGGATTTTCATATACCATGACGCACCTGTGTGTCTCGACTATGACGGACCATTTTCTTACAATGACTGTGCCTAGGCCTAATTAAACGTATACAAACTGACGCACCCATTCACCATGCTGTGACGGACCAAATACTTCCATGACGGTACCCTGCGTCATAATTTGTTGGTAAATGACCCACCCATGACGCACCATTCCCGGGGGTGGAGGGGTGCGTCTTACAATTGATAGGTGTACTATACAGACATATTACTTCAGTTAATTTTGTTGAAAATCCATCATTTCCTTCTTGTGATATCACAATACCGAAATTGTCACACACAGAACAAGATTTACATATTGATATCTGACCTTTCAACTACTGACAGCTTTATCTTGTTTCTTTGTCTATCAGTGTCACGTTCGTTTATATTTCACGGAATCATCATATTATTGCAATAACAAAACGATATAACTACACCTATCATCGGGATGGACGGACAGACTGACAGCAAACCAGAAACATGCACATTCCGTCCGTATCACTTCTTGGGGAAACACGTTAAATACAATTCAAAACAATTTGTTTCTATGACGGTTTTATACGGAATTATCCAAACGGTTATAATATTATACAATGTAGCTTTATAGACAAATTTATAGGAGAAAATTGCAATGGGCTGTGTCTGATATTTTTAACGGTTTCTTTAATTTTTCACTTCTTTTATAGTATAACATTTTGCCATGCCGAAGAAACTTTGCTCATACATATTCTCCCATGTATATTTAAACATTGTTTAATATCCTGGATGTTTCAATTTAAAAACAAAATGTCAATCTTGGATATCTGAGTTACCCAATGTGATTGAATGAACAAATAAACACCCTAGAAAACAATTTTTTTTATATATCTATACATAAATACGTATAACACGTAACTAAAGCATCCTGAAACTTTTATTGTAACACAGGAGACCATGAGGAATATGAGCATTGCAAAACTTGGTACTCGTACAAGTAGATTTTCACTTTTTCTTTTTTCTTTTTTTCAAGGCTCAATTTTTAGACCTTATCACAAACAATAATAGTATGATGAAGATCAGATTTTTTCCAAAAAAACATGAAACGTTGTTAAATAGTGGGTATTTAAAGACATTGTATAACAATGTTCCCAGTTTAAAAAAATCTGAGCTACATGATTCCCCATGCTACCAGTGTCTCTGATACGGTCTAAAAATGAAGCCCTGAAAAAAATGGCAGTTTAAAACGATTGTTAAGTGCTTTAAAAAAGTGAAAATCATTGAGAGACCATTCCAGCTTTCCCCCATAGACTGCTCTGTTGCAGAATTTTCTATCGGCCGAGAATAGATAATGTGCCAATTTCTATCTGCACATATCGTACCAGTGACAGCATAACTGTCCAAGCTTTTGTGTTCTAGGGTGTTTATTTGTCCATTCAAACACTGTCAGACATGTCAGATAGGAAAATTCAACAATTTCTTAAACGGGTCTTCCACAGTGTTATATAGCGTCTTTAAGGCTCTCGATAAAAACATCATTGTCTTGAAAAGTTCAACTAAATTTGCCGATCATTCACGTTCCCGAAGAATTCGGCAATTTTCAGAAACTTACTAAATTCTCGCAACCATGGTATGACGTCATTATTTCCGAGGTTCAGTGCTAGTTCGTACGGTGTTTGTCCGTCGTTATTGCGTTCGCGCATTGTACAAACGTGTGACAACTTCTCTAAAACCTGAAATATATATTTAAAAAAATAATAATAATAGCATTATATAAGTGGTAGTAGTAGTGGTGGTGGTGGTGTGGTGGTAGTAGAAGTAATAGTAGTAGTAGCAGTAGTAGTAGTAGTAGTAGTGGTAGTAGTAGTAGTAGTAGTAGTAGTAGTAGTAGTAGTAGTAGTAGTAGTAGTAGTAGTAGTAGTAGTAGCGCTTTGGGCCATCTTGGGAAAAGCGAAATATATAAATAATAATAATAATAATAGTAGTAGTAGCAGTAGTAATAGTAGTAGTAGTAGTACTAGTAGTAGTAGTAGTAGTAGTAGTAGTAGTAGTAGTAGTAGTAGTAGTAGTAGTAGTAGTAGGAGTAGTAGTAGTAGTAGTAGTGGGAGCAGTAGTTTTATTATTATTATTATCATTATCATCATCATCATCATCATCATCATCATCATCATCATTATCATCCTCATCATTATCATCATTGTCGTCATCATCATCATTATCATCATCAACATCATTATCATTATCATCATCATCATTATCATCATCATTATCATCATCATCGTCGTCGTTATCATCATCATCATCATCATCATCATCATCATTATCATCATCATTAGATATGGACTTCACCAATTTAGCTTGACTTGACTTACCTCCACCCTCCTCGGAGTTCCTTTCCTAGCCGCGAGGTGTGCTGGCGTGTTCCCATCTCTGTTTTTGGCAAAGGGACTTGCGCCGTATTGGAGTAGTAAGTCTACGCTTTCTAATAAGCCCTCTTCAGCAATATCATGCAGTGGGGTGCTGTCGAAACCCCCCACCGGGTCGCTCACGTTTGGATTGGCTCCGTATTGTAGGAGGATCCGAGTTGTACGAGGACTCATGGCGTTCATTGTCTGCGAAAACAAATTGATACAAACTACATGTAGTAGAGTAACTAAGGGGATTTGGACAAGGGGTATATGCCCTCCTAATCGTGAGATCAAAACAAAAGGAGAATAGAAAAGAAAATCTGGGGAGGTGATCTAGAAATTGTGCTTAGTGTCGTATAGTGTTTTTTATGCTTTTGAAATTAATCGATTTATCAAAGTAATTCCGCATGGTAATCAAAGTCGTTATTTTATTTTAACTTAGCCTATGCTTATTCAATCATGTTGTTATGGTTGTTTATTCAAATGGGTAGCATAGGTTTGTACAACAACGTATATATTCGGGCACTCTTTAATTATTCATTGTGGTAGAGTTGCCACGTTTAAGCATTTGAGTATTGTTTTCTTAATTTCACAAAACAGCGAGATGAGGTGATTTCACTTTCATTGAGAGTAAGTTTCCTAAACCACTCACTCGCAGAATTAACTTTTAACCACCTATGGCTGCCATAAATACAAACACATATTCCTGGATTTTCAAAAAAAAACATTATTATCGCAAGATTACTCAAATTGGTTATATTTTAGCACAAAAATAGCCATAAAACCATAAAGTTTACCATACGTTCTGCGTATTGTACTGCGCTTGAAATACATCATCTCAAAATATAATTTTGGGTGAGTTACTGGATCCGAAACCCCCACGGTACGCCACTGATATAAATGGAGTAAAAATTCAAAAAGTTGAAAATATCAGTTTATGAGATTCCTAGAAATAGAGATTTGCGTCACATTCTTGAACTAGAGAAGTTCGACTGTGCGCAGTCGATGGGTATGCCTCCGCCCAGTGCGCCCACTATGTAGGAGCTAACAACCTAATTATATCAACAGTTAGCACTCCTAACTAAAGTTACAGGTTTGGCACAAAGTTCATTGACCTTTGACCCTTGACCCTGACCGTTGACTCCGGTGACTCTACCAAAATATATTTGTATTTTGGTTTTGAACCTAACCGCCAAATTACATCAACAGTGAGCACTCCTTACTAAACTTATAGGCAGAAAATGGCACTTTGGGAGAAAGTTCATTGACCTTTCACACTTGACCTTGACCTTTGACCCCTGTGACTCTACCAAAATATTTGTCTTTTGATTTTGAACCTAACCACCAAATTACATCAACAGTGAGCATTCCTAACTGAAGTTATGGGCCAAAAATGAGATTTTGGGACAAAGGTCATTGACCTTTGACCCTTGACCTTGACCTTTGACCCCTGTGACTCTGTCAAAATATTTGTCTTTTTTTTTTACCTAACCACCAAATTATATCAACAGTGAGCACTCCTAACTGGAGTTATAGGTAGAAAATGGCATTTTAGGACAAAGTTCATTGACCTTTGACCTTTGACCCTTGACGGATTTGTCCCAAAATCTAATCAATTCATCCTTTCCTAGTGGTCTACCCTTGGTGACAGTATCATTAAAATCCCTCCAGCGGTACTTCAGTAATTTTGTTCACAAGAAAGTGTGGACGCAAAGACGTACGGACGTACGGACCCACAGACGTACGGACGCACGGACGTACGGACGCACGGACGTACGGACGGACAACCCGAAAACATAATGCCTCCGGCTCTCTTACGGGGCGGAGGCATAATAAAACAATGACTTCATTCTTCAAGAATAAGGTTTTTTTTTTTTTGAAACTGAGTTTCGTGCAAAGGACCAAATCAATCTTGTATTGCACCGCTCATGAAAATACTTACCAAAACAGAGGAAACTAGGGTAAATTTGAAAAACGTTTCGATAAACTTCGATAAACATCTTTGTTAGCACACTTTAAATAAAAAATATCAAATTTGGCATTAAGCTTCATTCAGTCCATCCTTTACAAAAACGAGGTCATCATTCCGCAACATTTTACCAAAATGATTCCAATATTTCGATTGACATTTTTTTTTTATTGAAAGAGTGATGTTTGACACCCCCCCCCCCCCGGGCACACCTATGTTCTCTCCTATTGTTCTGTGGACCCCACAACTCTGATTTTTCTTTGTTCACTGTACCCAATAACTTTGACGGAAAAAACCCTACATTTTTGTTCTGTATTGTTCTTTGTACTGTACCCCACGGATAAGGTTATATAATTATAAGAGCACACACACACACACACACACACACACACACACACACACACACACACACACACACACACACACACACACACACACACACACACACACACACACACACACACACACACACACACACACACACACACACACACACACACACACACACACACACACACACACACACACACACACACACACACACACACACACACACACACACACACACACACACACACGCGCACGCACAGACTCACACACACGCGCGCGCGCGCACACATACACACATATACACTTTTCTCACTTTTCGAAAATGGCTATATACCTGTATTGCGCTCCAGCCATACCGGTTTCTCCTGTTGACTGTCCCGGGAGGAGCCGCGGCCAGGAGTTCTTGTAATCTGTCCGGTTCGGCATTCGCTGCTGCTCGCGTGATCTGGTTTACGTAGTCTTGGCCTACGGCCGCCGCGTTCGCCATCTGAACAGCCACTGGTCATTCAAGGGGTATTTTCATCAGTCAATCAATTGTTCATTCTCCGTCATCGTCTCTTCTTATTTCTCATGTCTAAATCATCCCTCTCTCTAAACCATCTGATGGAGGGACTGCGATCAGTATCATAACTACATTTCGTTTAACATCACAGCTGTGTGCCCAATTCAAATATTCAAGTATTTCTCCGCCGCTGGATTATTTTCAAACTTAGTCCATCCCTTAATAATGGAAATAGTTCGCTGATCTGGACTTTGTTTTT
>JZLH01S0339155.1:6316-16755 GCA_001188425.1 Eucidaris tribuloides
TTTGATAGATTATTAGTTCATTTAGATGAAAAAATGTTTGAAGAACGTCATATACACAACAAATCATTTGTACATCGTGAAATTTGCGATTTTGTAGCATTTTAAAACGGGTAGTCCAAGGTCCAAAACTCAGTGTTTATGTACAGTTTGTACACGGGAGATAGCTGAATTGACAACATACTTATGATAACCATGATAATACTGATTAATCGTGATGTGTAACTGCTTGATGTACATGGTATAATAGATATAACAGTGAAATACGTGAAGAAGAAAAGAATTTGATAATATTGTCAAGTTTCATGACGATTTCTGAGCTGTCAGATGCAGAGTATAGTTAGCTGACGACGTAATTGTTATGATTAAACGATATTCATCCGCGCGTGATGCGGCTATTGCGTCGAAACGTACGGCATCGGCAGCTTCCAGGCGCCGGGTCTGGTGGCCTGCCTTACCTGCACCGTATACATCCTCGTCTCGAGGCAACGGCTCGTGCTGATATGGCTGAATCAATGGTACGTGCGGAACTCCCTGAACTCCTTCCCCGGCCCCGCCGGCTGCAGGCAAGTCACCATGCATCCTCGACAACTCCTTCTTCTCCAATGTCTCCATCGTCTTCCCCACTCGTACTCGTCGCGTCGTCCCAACTATCGTCCGCGTCTTCCCCTGTTTGGGACGTTTCCCCTTCATCACTATCCTCATCTTCTTCAATAAAGTCCTCAAAATCCATAAATAGGTCGTCCTGATTAATTTCCGTGTCCATGATTCTCCCCGGGCTTTTTCAGATCCAAAAACTTTTTGCTGCGCTAGACTGGATGTAAACAATGCCAGCCGCACACACGTGTACCGCGCAGACCGTGTCGGCCGCCGTGCACCGTACGACCGAATCTACTTTCGCAGTGTACATGTACACATTACCAATGCTTTGCACACACACGGCCGTATTTTTCATCACTCCCCCCCCCAAAAAAATACATGATGAAAATATGAAATCTACCTTTGATAACACAAACAATTCGCAATGTTAAGCATGTAAATTGTTATTCATACTATAAACTATATAAATAAGGTGAAAACATGAACATAGAGTCGTGATTCTTTTAGTTTTTAACATTTGAATGAAACACTGGAAAAGTTTTTCCAGTGTTGGTATTAACTTTCTGTGGAACATCCGGGGAATTGAATACAGGAAATGCATGGCGTGACGTCACCCTACCGGACCCTGTTTCGTGGATGGTTTTCAGGCTCAGAGAAGAGGCTACTTTTAGGACATTTTAATTACGGATATCAAGAGGCTAGATGATTTTTTTTATTTTTTTCTGTGAATGAGCAGGTTATAAATGATGTATACTTCACTTAGAGGCCAAATTTATGCTTATTTATTTCCTTCTTATATCAACTTTAAGCAATCTAATAAAATCTTAAATATTGAACCCAATTCTGAAGTTTGATTTTGTTTGTTGATTTATTTATTTCCAAAATTGTGGTTGATCTAAAATGCAAGATTCATAGACAGAGTTTTGAAACAGTCCCTGTTCCGCTCGTTGCTACGTTCCCTCTCCAGTCATCTACATTTTTTTTTTATTTTACCGAGCTTTCCCTTTATTTGATGAAACAAATTGTCTCTGTTACTCTCTGTAAATATTATGATAACAATTTTCAATAATTCTGCAAAATTCTACCTTCAAAACATGTATTTTCCATACTAACGAAACACATATTTGATATGAGTACTTAAAAATCCACACTTGGGTATCCCCCTAACACACCCTCCCCTGTGCGGCCTCTTCGCTCCCTTGCACATATCTACAAGCCTCTCGTAGCCATTCATTATGTAAATTTATGCAAATCTAAAATGAAAGAAAATGCATCTTCTATATTTCGCAGCAGATTTTGTTTCTGTTTGGTTGATGTCATATGTAGCTTGGTTTGGGGTTCCAAACTTCTACACAAAAGCCTGAAATTCATAAATTATAGTTTATAAAGATTTATGCATTTATTTAATTTTATCTGATAGGCCTCATGGGGCTCCCAAACTTGTACTAAGAATTGTGAAATTCATTAAACATGCAAATTTACACAAATTTATCAAAAGTTAGTGAAAAATGCTACTTCTCTATTTTTTGCTATTCCATTTTTCTTTTCTGTACAATAATGTGATCTGCCTCTGAGAACAAGGATCTATTAGGGATTAACGCGATTTCACACACACACACACACACACACACACACACACACACACACACACACACACACACACACACACACACACACACACACACACGTTCAGTGATTATATCCTATTAAACATTTCGTAATTTACTCATTACTTGCTCGTTTTTTTTTAGTTTCTATGGTTTCAGGATGTTTAAAGGTTGCAATTTAGTGTTTCATTGTACTCCTTTGCCTTGAAGGATGTTGAACATTTGAAAGAAATGCTTAGAGAATGCGACGTAATAATGAACCAAAATCGGGTATTCGATATGAATGACGATAATACTGATAATGATCCTAGTGATACAAGATGATTATTACAATTATACTCCATTTCTGGCAAGAAATCGCTGAAATAGTGTTAAAGGTGTCCAAAAATCCAAGGAAATGGGTGTCATGTGTAATTCGTTTACAGGAGTGACCATTTTTTTTTTTATGATACACCTGATATCCCAAAGTGCTACTTTCGGTATTCATTCATGGAAATATCTGATGAACTTAAACGCAAATCCACTTGCAAAAAAACTAATCACTTTTATATGTTTCATGGAAAATTCAAGAAGGGAAATACATACATGTATGTCATACGTACATTTGATGAACGCAGACAAAATGATGATCCGTTTAAAATGTTTAGCCATAATTTACTTGAATAATAATTGATGGTAGAATGTCATACAAACACAAAGCAAGAATCAGTACATATACATTGCCCTTGCATAGTTTTCCTCTGTGACATCACTGATAATGTCGGAAATGTCAACATCTGTCCAGTGATCATTTGACTACTTTAATGATCTCGACTTGTAGTCATAAAAATTATTGAAAATTCATAATTCTTTATGTGAGAAGTGGGTTAGAGAGCGCTTATTCTGTACAATATTAACTGAGAACCAACCGTGCAAAGTACTATATGAATTAGTTTCAAATGTATCATTTTTATTGAAGATTCGTGATACGGGCCCCAGTCTACCCAACAGGGATAGGTCTATCATAGGCAGCATATCAGAGCACGTGCGTAACCTATGAAAGTTCGCTGTGTGAAATCTACTATCTCCTTCCATATGCAAATTAATGATATGCGTGGGTTTGAGCATATGAAGCGAGCAACATACAGGGACCTTACCCACCCATCACCCCCCCCCTCCCCCCGATTTTGACGGGGAGCGCCTCACGAAAACCTGGAATTGGGGTCTTGGTAGCTGTCGAAAAGAATAAAATATACAGTCTTAGGAGCTAAGGAGCCTGAAATTAGGAGTCTAGAGGTCTGAGGAGCGGACAAAAAGCGCACGTATGTATTCTTTAAAGCTATGTAATTTACAAGTCAGTCTAGCACCTTCGCTCGCACAGCTGGCCAGGGATGCAAGACAATGAGTCTTCTTTGACATGTGCGCGTGTGATCAGCTAGCAAGCTCGATCGAGATATCGTGCCATGCACACAAGTTACATACACATCTAACACGCTGTCGAGCGATTGAATGATTAATCGTAGTTGGAGGTTGAACTTTTAAGGGTCAATTGAGGTGCACCGAAATTCCCTTAGCAGCACTTTTGGTAAATTTGGCTATCTAGAGAGCTAAAATTTGGTCTGGAAATGGGGTCGTCCAAAGCGGCACGTACCCATAACCACCTATATACATGAGTTACTATTCCCCGATCCCTCTTCCGCAGCCTTACACACATACTCTATTTCCTTAAAATAACATTTTAAGCCGTGCCCTAAATCATTCATATTCAGAATGCCACATGTCACATTGTCCGGGCGGCAATTGTCCTAGGAGGAATTGTCCGGGGGGGGGGAGTTGTCGCCGGAGTAGTTGTCCCAGGGGGAAATGTCCTAGGGGAATTGTCCGGGGGGGGGAGTTGTCGGAGTAGTTGTCTTTGAGCGGAATTTGTCCTGGGGAATTGTCCGTGGGTAGTTGTCCAGGGGTAGTTGTTCGGGGGTAGTTGTCCAGGGGGAATTGTCCTAGGAGGGAATTGTCCTGGGGAATTGTCCGGAGGGTAGTTGTCCGGGGGTTGTTGTCCGGGTGGTAGTTGTCCGGGGTAGTTGTCCTAGGAGGAATTGTCCTGGGGTAGTTGTCTGGGGGTAGTTGTCCGGGTGGTACTTGTCCGGGGGTAGTTGTCCTAGGGGGTAATTGTCCTAGGGGGGAATTATCCGGGTGGTAGTTGCACGGGGGGAATCGTCCAGGGGGTAACTGTCCGGACACGGTTATGAATACACTCACACTAAGAAATTAGGGTTCAAAATTGAACCTCTAGAGGTTGATACAGTTTGAACCCCTGTCTGGGGTGCAATTTTGCACCGTAAGGTGGGGTGCATTATTGCACCCTCTAGCTTCAAATCTGAACCCCAAGGGGTTCAATTTTGGAAGCTTATTGCACCCGTACAGGTTCAAAATTGAACCACAGGGGTATGTTTATGCACCCCAAGGGTTTATTTTACCACCCGAACGGGTTCATTTTTGCACCTTTTAGATTCAAAATTGAACCTATTGGGATTCACTTATGCACCCCGGGGGTTTATTTATCCACCCACACGGGTTAATTTTTGCACCGTTTGGGTTCAAAATTGAACCTTTTGGGGTTCATTTATGCTCCCTGTTGTTGATTTTTCCACTTACCAGGGTTAATTTCTGCACCTTTAAGGTTCAAAATGAACCTTTTTCGGGTTTATTTATGCACCATTGAGGGTTTAATTTTCAACCTAAGCAGGTTAATTTCTGCACCTTTCTGGTTCACAATTGAACCATTGGACTTTATTTACGCATCCTGGGGGTTTAATTATTCACCCAGCCGGGTTCATTTCTGCACCTTTCCGGTTCAAAATTTTACCTTTTGGGGTACATTTAATTCACCCTGAGGATTTTTTTTTTAACCCAAATAGGTGCAATTTGGGGCTTATTATTTTTGTGCCTAAATGGGTGCAGTTGTAAGGTAGAAATACAGAAAGTGACGTACATGTAACTGTATGCTTTGTAAATGTGTATAGGCTTTACTTGTATTTAATTTTGACCCTCTTCCATATCACACAGGAAGTCATACAGATACATTTGTATTTCTGAATGGAATGTATAGACAATTTATTTCTGAGGAAACATTTAACTTATAGTCACACATACTTACATTCCGCAAGAATACAGAAATACATAGTTGTATAAAGATATAGGTAACCCCAAAACACAAGATCTGTACAATTACCAGTACATAATCGTTAAGCCATCTGACCTTTAGTTTCGTTAACATGTCTGTAAGTGTAACTGACATTCAATTCATAAAATTCCATTTCAAATTTAAAAAAAGGTTAACACCATGATTCCTAAATACACTCTGTGTTTTTAAGGCTTTAAAAACGAGAATTTAATGATTAAACTAATGCAAAGTATCAATCAACCACATAACACTCAAACTATTAAAGCTATTCAAACGAATTTTGAAGACGAAACATTACATTAACTGTTCAGTAACCTAGAATATTACATCAGGGTGATCAAACATCGATAACACATACTCTTTGAAAGAAAAAAAATTTTACTTTATGCACTTCATTAACTTAAAGTGCGAAACTGTTTAGCGATACGCCTACATAGGAAAATGAAAATCGTAAATGATTTTTTAAATCTAATCACTATGTATGAAAAATTTAAATTTTAACAGTAAACTTACAGTTGAAAATAGCACACAAGACTTTTGTTTAAAAAGGGGGAAGGAAAACATGCCATACATGTACATGTATCCATGTTTGAAGCAACTAATTTTAAAAATACACTACATTAAATTATACCACAAATATACTGATACAGCATGATTTTTTTAACATGTACGAGACATACATAAAAGATATTAATACCGGTAATTATTGTAATACATCAAATAAATACCATTGAGGCAGTGTCAACAAGACCGAACAATATTGTAACTTGTTTGCCCTCCAATACACACATTCCTTAGTTACATATTCACACATATTTCACATTTGATAAAAAAAAATACATAATTGTTTTGTCAGGTTTTAAGTGCAAATGATGAAATAAGTTGAATTTTGACACTTGCGACCAGAAAAACTACCGTGTCATAATGAAATGCTGTTGCATCCGTGTTCTGACGAGAGTGTTTTGTATTACATTAATATGTATACATGTAGATGAGATGAAATTTCAGTTCAGCCTATGTCACAGTTTTAAATGGTGAGGCAGGGGGCATGATGCCTTTCCATCGAAATTTTACACCAATTCTGTGACAGGTATATTTCTCCACAAGTTTGTGACTCCTAGTGACAAAAAAAAATTACCGGCAAAATTGATTTCTTTGTAGTCGGTTGGTGGAAGCATTAATTTTTTTTCAGCTAAATTTCCCCTGATGAATTTTGCCCCCATCCCCCCCCCCACCACACCAAGATTTCTGTACCCTGGCGCTGACCCTGATACCACTACAATGTCAAGCGACTTTTCGTAAACATAATCCTCAGAAATACGCCTCATTTGTGTGATTTGTAAACAAATGTAATGGATATTACTTTTATCTTCCTTCGTGGAATTCATGAAAAACTGGTTATGTTTCATTCTTGTCACAAATCGAAATGATTTTGAGCTAATTACCATTTGTGGCCTAGATGTTTAATTTTATTAACTGAAAAAAAACGGAAAAATGCAAATATACAAAGAGACAAAAACGATTTGCAACTCTTTCCAATCGAAAATATATTACTTCAAAGATAACTGCATAAAATTATCTAATATCAAGCTGAAGTAGTTAATGACAAAAACGATTTTGAAAATGAATTTCCGTAGTGAACTTGGAGGTTGTATAAAATCCTCAGAACCTTTCCAAGTAATGCTTTGTTGCTGTCAAGACCAGCAAATTGGCATTGGTAGAGTAAGAGGGTAATTTCACCATTCTGTGGCGAGGCAAACACGAAAAGGAGGTAAAGGTGGCAGCACACCCCATGGAGACACAAGAACAGCTAGCAATGACTTTCCCATCAAATGACATGAAGATTGTTCGAATCCAAGCATTTGCGTCGAGCATTATCAACAAGGAATCAGCACTACAGGCTCTTGAATGACAAAAAGTAGAAAACAGACAGCCCAGTCACAAAACATCGTCAAGCTACATGTAAGACTATTGAATTAATAAACAGCAACAAACAAAACAAACAAGAAATTTGCTGTGGCACAGGACACAGATGGCTCCACTTTATGCGATCAGTAAGCATTTCTTATTGAGTTATCATGTAGAGACTAATTTGCATGAGCTGTGACTTTTGACCTGCAGACTCGAAATTCAAAACTTGACCTCTATTTTAGTGTGTTCTACATGTACTATATGTACACACCAATGTTTTTTATTTTTAATCCCTCAAATATTTTTTTAAAGTTATTGCGCAGAAACAAATTAGGGGGATGGACGGAAGGACCGACAGGTGCAACGCTTAATAACCCCTCGAAAAATTTGTTTGCGGGGGCATAACAAACTTTGATATCCTCTCATCTTGCAATTTACAGCTTCTTTCAATTTGTTTAACAAGACTTGGTCATGCAGTATGACTGTATGAGGATGATAAAAAAACAATTACACAATTATGTATAGTGAAAGAACATATTGCTGTTGTTTGTTTGGTTGGTTCATAATTCAGAGTCTTGTGTAGACAATATAGTTTTTACACATGTTGTGTAAAATATATACCTTTAAGAAGAATTTACACAACTTGAGTAAAACAACAGTTGTGTGATTCATATACTGTAGTAAAATAGTATTATTACCCAAAGTTGTTTAAATATTACACAACTACTTTTAGACTAGACTGTAAGCTTGTATTTTTTGTCTGCTAAAACATCACTTTTGTACTAATATTAAATTTTACATTCAACTGCCAATCAGTAAACAGAATCGAAATTGGGAGAGAAATAATGATAAACAAGCTGTTTTTGACAGTACCTTGCTGTAATTTTATGGAATGTGCATATAAATTAGGATAATTAATGAATTTCAAAATTCCCCATAGAAGTTTAGAGGCCGTTACTAACCTCATCATATAAAGACAAACAGAATCAAAATCTGAATAAAATCTGTTGAACAATGACATGTTCAATTGTTTAATACTTGTTTGGTGTTCCACATTTGCCTAGATCTCAATTTGCGATTACCCAGTATTCTACAAACCACAGGTTTTAATTTCTTACCATACCCTTGTATTTACACGTAGACCATATAATGATTTTTTTGTACAAGAAAACATCTACATGCACATACCTTGTCGATAGCATACATCTAGCTTCCTTTTCTACCAGCAGTACTTGGAGGAGCGAACATGCATCCACAGTTAGATCAATGAAACAAGTAAATAGTTACAGAGTATAAAAATGAGGCTGAAAGATGCACACAAATCAGCAAATTGATAATGGAAAAGGCAATAGTTATTTTGACCAATTTAATTTTAGGCAATTAGATGTAACATTTCGACAATATTAAGGTACTAAAAGAAGATATGAATTATGGTGCTATTCTGAAATAACCTCAGATATTTCCAGACTAATCACATCTTACATCACTATTACATCACTGCATTGTATCACGTATTAGTATTACAACTGTATACAATTTGACCAGTGTCAAGCCCCCCCCCCCCCGGGGGGGGGGGCCGTTATCAGGTTCGGAAGTATAGTGTATACATGTAGTACAAATCGATGCAAAAAAAACAAAACAAAAAGTCATCACATCCACAAGAATTCTCATCTTTGATACAATGTTGTGCCATGGGGGTCTCAGTATTTTATGGCGGAAAATCTGGGGGGGGGGCAAAAGCATCCCCCATTTTCAGTATTTGAGCCCCACCCTCATGGCACCGCCCATGGAATTATTAAGATTTTATCCTGACATTTCTACTGCAAATTAGCTTTTAACTTTATAAGGTACATATTTATTACAAACCTTGTGTTTTCTTCTCCGAGGTTAATAACAAGCAAGGTTGTATTGGATCAGATAATATTTGAGCACTTTTACACCAGGGTCATGATCCCATCTGCCGCGTCAGGGGGAAACACCCTTTCACAGGGAAGCATGGACGTATTGTTTGCCCCCCGTATGCAGCTTTGAGTTTTTCCAAAACCTTGAAGGACATGCATAAAAAGAAGAAAAATAAACAAGAAAATTACTGGAAAGCTTCTGTAGTGAATCAATAGCAATTATGGGGTTAAAATGTAACTTACATGCATTTCGTTTAATCGGTTTGATCTTATTTTATCCCTTCCACCTGCTGTTATCGGCCGCATTCGATCATCAGCAAATTAATCTAACAGAGATCAATTTGTACCCCCAATTTAGGGTTACTCTCTAATGTATAATGTTAGCATAAGTGTATTTCGTGAACAAAAACAATCCTTTTCCCCTCGGTCATATTTGGAGCTACATGTACTTGCATTGTATTTACACAAAAGGTGCCCCATTCTCAAAATGATATAAAAAGTAGTATACAGTCAGTTGGGCAGCCGCGTCTAAGGCCTTACCCTCCCTCCAGTTGGGAAGTTTTCATCTTCTTCTTCTCCTCCTTATTCTTCTTCTTCTTCTTCTTCTTTTTCTTCTTCTTCTTCTTCTTCTTCTTCTTCTTCTTCTTCTTCTTCTTCTTCTTCTTCTTCTTCTTCTTCTACTATATGTTTCAGGTTATTTGGAGCATTTTAGTGCGCGCGCGTACGCGCGCGTTTTTTTTTCGCGCGCACCCCTTTCCCGACCGAGTATCGTCGTTTTTTCGATGGATTTGGATTTCTGACTGAATTCTCCATCAATTAGAGCCCTTTTCCGACAACTAGGACCCACAATATCGCTTACAGGTCAAAAAACTTAAATGCGCGCGCATTACGCGCGTAGTGAATAATGGGCATTTTTAAATCACTCATAACTCTTTAGAATTAACGGTGACCCCTACTTTTTATTGCTTATTCTGATAGACTATGATGCGTAAATAGCATTTCAGGCATCGCTTTCTATGCCAAAGTGTTGTGACGTCATCTATGACGTCACAAAGAAAAGTCGTATTTCGGGCATATATCATGACTGGAGTCGAGTAACATAACCAAATCTGGTACACAGTAACTTCAGGTTAAAGGTCATCACGCGTGCTTATCATAAGCGTGCGGGCGTCACGACGAACGCGTACGCGTACGTTTAAAATTAAATCTTAAATCAGTCATTTTTCTCAAGAATAAACGATGACCCCTACCTTGTATTGCTCA
>JZLH01S0339188.1:22775-42215 GCA_001188425.1 Eucidaris tribuloides
GATTTGTATGTAATTTGTTTACTTTAGGAGAATCAAGCAGAAAAATAGGGAGTATCTTGATTTTATCCGGGGACGATAAATATAAGCCCCGTAGAGAGCCACACAGCAGGTTTCCGTGCTACGAGTGATATTGACATTGTTTATTTTAGAATGAGTCAACGTTTGACTACAAGATTTTCACAGGAGAATCCTTGCATAGTTTACTTGATTCTAGAGTAGTTTCAGCCCAAGTTGAGGACTACCCCCAATCATATCATTTACCTTTAATGGGTACAATTTGTGGTGCAAATTTGAGCAATTGCCTGCCGAATTAACTTTTTACCCCCAAGATTCTGCAATTCCCATAGAGTTAATATACGGTACATCCGATTCTGTGAAAGAATAGCTACCTCATTGATTATGCGGTGCAAAAATATCCACATGCAAAATTGGATTCACTTCTCAAGTTTAACTATTGCTCTAGCCATGCTGACAGGTCTACCATGGCTGGCCTAGACTCAGGCTAGCCTTGCCCTTCTAGCATGATGATATCTGCTGTTCTACTGTGCTATGTACAGAAGTGTCTTTGCAATCATTCACACTGGTACAGTATTTTGCGTTGTGATTATGTACAGTGGTGTGTGTTTGGGTGTCAACAAGACATGTTCACAGAAGTACACATTAGCCACAGATCAGGAGTAGTAAGGACTTGCGAGTATGTCTCGGATTCTGTCATTCTCCAAAATGTCTGTGTGAAAATAATGTCTTATACAGTATGAAAAATACATACTCTTTGAATTCTCTTTTCTCGTTTAATAGGTCACCAAGAGACCACCAACAGCAGGTACTGTCTTCAAGAATTCCATGATTGAATTGGTGAAGAATTTGGCATCAAAGGTCAGTAGCAACAAATCAACTTCATGTAATAAATTCAACCCACTCATGGTCGAGAGTCGCTACTAGGATTAATTTTATAGAACAAAATGACCTGAAGTACTGGGTACTCATTGATTTTCGCTCTTTTACAAGGGCAGGCTGAAATGTTCATAGCCTGACTGATAAGGAGTTATTTTACATCAATGAAACTAGTCATGTGCTAAATTCAACCTTTTCTGATACTGACTGCATTGTTTCTTTTCAGATTCATTTTCTTATTTTTCTTTTACAAATGATTCTACATTAGCAGTTCAGCTTTCTGAGAATGGTCATTTTTGGCAGATTTTTAATGGCAGAGACTGGCCCTTCTAGACAAGAGTCTTCTTTCTGGGCTCTTTCCAGGCTCTTCTGAGATTCTGTCCAGTGTCGCTGCCACATTTTAAGCCAACAACTTATTCGCATTGCACTGATCTCGACAGTGATCAACCATGTTGGGTGGATATAAACAAAAAACTTAGTGACGAAAGTCCTTTGCCATGAAAAATTTGTGAAAATGAACCAATTTGCAAGAGCCGCCTCAACTGCCATTTTAAATCAATTCTATTCAGAAACAACATGCAAATGATAATCTGAAAAGAAAACAACCGCAGGTTATATCGAAGAAGGTTGAAATTGAACTAGCATGTAGTTTTCATATGGCCTCGTAGCACAACTCTTTCATTAGTTCAGCCGCTGATGTAACTTCTCAGCAGTACCCCTCGTAAAGCGATTAAATGATATGATTTTGAAGTACAATATTTTTTCAGGGCTATCATTTTAGAACATTAACTAGAGACACTGTTAAGCGTGGAGGTTTATGCAGAGTTAGATTTGTTATGATTGTGATCATTGTTAAATTTTGCGGCATTAAACTACGCAATGGTTTTATAATCATTGTTAGGAGTCCGTACATACGTCAGACATGCATCAAAACAAAATGAGGAGAAAGTCCCGTTGTTATTGACGACGAGAGTGTCTACACCACAGGTGGCGATACACTGCGTCTACATCGAGAATGTCCGGGTCAGGCAGGGCAGGCTTCGCCATCAGGCAGACACTGACTTGAGATCCCTACTGAGGCCAAGTTATCATAGAATTATAACTAACGCATTTATTCTAATGCCTGACAAAGTCCCACAATTGAAGAACATTGAGGTCAGGGCTCCGACACTGGCACTTGTCCACATTGCCTGTGACAAGTAAAAGTTTAATGTCGGGCTATTAAGTGAAATATCAAAAATTTACTTTGCAAGTATATCATTTTGTTAGTCAATGAGAAATCAATGCCACAAATCTCTACCAAAAGCAAACAAAAATGTGTGAAATTTGTTCAAATTGGGAGAAACATAAAAAGCTGCGACTTGTGATAAACGGCAAGTCAGTGTTCATGGAAGAAACATGCCACTTTTTTAGATGAACTGAGCTAGAATCTAGTAGGTGCTGTGTTGGATGCTGTGCAAAACTTGCTCAAAATTTTCACTACCTTTTGCAAACGCTCTGAAATATTTTATATAGGCCATAACAAAGCATGTAGGCATAGTGATCAAATCAGGTCAGAACCGAAATAATGATCTTGAATTTTTTCAGGGCCGACCGTAAATCTTTTCTTTAGGGCAATAAATATCAGAAAGTGACTAATTTTTTACTTGCCCCAAGGGCACAGTTGCAAAATCAGTTAGTGTGGAGGCCGCTGCATCAGTTTGCATTTTGTCTGTGGCTTTTATTAAGACAGTGCCCACATCAAAATAATTGGTCAAACACAGAAAAACAACCTTGCACATGTCCATTATTGTTCATATCTGGGAGAGGGACCATGTACCAAAAGGAACCCCACTTGGACCTTTGATTTGGAGTGAAAACTTTTGCAACACCCCGCCCCCCCCCCCCCCCCGAACTCAGGTCTGGGGAAAAAATTAGACCAAGGATTTGGCCATGGATAAAATTGCCTCCCCTGGCGATGTACATCTGGTATGCTTTGCAATCCAAAGCAGGTGCTAGACGTCCCCGTCCTTGCAAGGCGTATAACGAACGAACGACCAATCCTCTGCATTGCCACCAGACCCCGATAGCCGACAGAAGCCCAGATCAGATGGGCAAATTGATATATAATCCCAGTAAATAGCATCCCAGCTCAGCCCATAATCACGATGTGCCACCAGGCTCCTGTGCATATCAGGGTTGGCCGGTAAATACCGGGCAGTAAATACCGGGTGGTAAATACCGCCTTGCGATTTTTGACAAAAACAGGAAATACCGGGATATACTGGGAAATACTATAAAAAAGTTATTTCTTGAAGGACTTAAGTGATGGTGGGGAACAAGGGACTCGCTATGATTGGTGGGACGAATTTTCTACACAGCCAAATCAATACTAAAAGTATGGAAATTTTAAAATCACCTGCTTTTATTTTAGAAATTTTTTTCAATCATTTCAGTCTGCAAATATCTGAATTGCCTTATAAATCCAGAACACTTAAAATAGCACACCCCATTGACAGATGTTGATTTTGACCCTGTATATTCAGCAAGATGATGTAACACCTGAATAATGTACAGTGTAATACTGTATGTATAGGACAATATGTGAAATAATACTGAATTAAATTACAAAAATTGAAAAGAAGTTTTTCAGAGTCGTTTCATCTGAAATTTATCAGTTCAAGATGGTTTTGTGTAAGAAGAGCCCAAATGAACTGCATTAATAGCCTTCTTAGTTGACCTTGTACAACTTCAAGAGTACACAGCTAGGTATTGCCCACGTATTGCCCAGTATTTCCCAGTAGTTCCCAGTATTTCCCAGGTATTTCCCAGTATTTCCCGCCTGCAGGTATTTCCCGGGAAATTGCCAACCCTGGTGCATATTGAGAGAGCCTTTACCTCAAGGCCAAGGCCAGAAGGGTCAAGGCCAGACCGAGGCCGAATATTCCAATATAAGACAGGCAGAGGCCAGAGAGCCAGGAAAAGGCCAGCCATGGCCAAATATTATGATAATAGTGGCAAAGGCCACAGATTTCAGAGGGACCCTAAATACCTGTCATTTTTTAGCCCAGTGATGCTCTTTGCTTTGGTTATGTATTATTTTTCCATGCCTCCATTAAAAACATACATGCTCATATACATATACATTGCATATACATGTACACTCATATAGTCCATATACACACACACCCACTCATACACTTACCCATTAACCATATTATTAACCCTTTGAGGACGACTAGATTTTTTTGACTTTGCCTCAGGTTTTCGGATTGTTTTGAAATAAAATTGCCTGGGAGTCTACAGACAATTTGATTTCAAAACAATCCGAAAACCTGAGGCAAAGTCAAAGTTTTCACTCTAGTTTGATGAAAAGTGAAAGGGTTATCACTTTGAAACATTGTTACATGTAGCTATAAAATTTAATCAGTTGATTGAGAAGTTGAAGCCTTGTCCCCGTCAACACTGTCAACGTAGTGCTCTATTGGTTGCTGAGAAGGATCTTGTTGAATTTTACCCTCTGAATACTCTTTCCATCTACAAAAAACAACAAAATAAATAAATAAATAAATAAATAAATAAAAGTTATGAATCCTAAAAAAAAACTTTCTTGCCTAGTACATTCAATAAAAAGCTGTTTATTCAATGTTTGCTAGTATTGATGTTTGCTTTAACAAAATATGGGTCTGACCTCAAAATGGGGTTTGAGGTTACTTCCTGACTGCGTGCATAGCTGCCAACCTCATCTGATAGAAATTAGTAATGATCAAATAAAAAATTAGTAAATCACACACATTGCATTGAATCTTATAGGGCAACTGTTGTCGGCAATGTCTACCTTGTATTGGGACTAATGTTGTTAAATTAGATCTAATGTTAGATCTAAAAAAAAAAAAATCTTTTTTTTTTGAAGCCCTTCTCTTAAACAATTTTTAATTCTTTTGTAATCACAAAACAGATAAACAAAAAGTACTTAATATCTACAAAAACTACATATTAAGCAGATAGGAGAAAGTAGAGCAGAGTGGGTGGGCCATCACCAGGCACACACAACCCTTATGCCCTCATGGCGCGAAATCCTGGGGGGGGGGACGGGGACATACCCCCCCCACGAATTGAACGGTGCGGGGACACAATATCAAATGTCCCCCCGCCCCACGAATTTAAGAATACATGTGTGCATAACTATCTAAATTTTAATAGTCTGTGGTTGTTTTTTTTCTTCACACACTATACTTCAATTTTCCGTATCAAATAGTCCCATATTTTCATTGGCCTGGTAATAAAAATGTCAAAATTTTCGGCGCGCTCCGTGCGCAAAATTGCCAAAATAGGATAACTATTTTTGCGCAGCGCCGAATACATGTGTGCAATAACTATCACATTTTAAATAGTCTGTGGTTGTTTTTTCTTCACACTACACAGTTATTTTTCATATCATAACGTCCCAATATTTTCATTGGCGCTGGTAATAAAAAATGTCAAAATTTTCGGCGCGCTCTGTGCGGCAAAATTGCAAAATAGGAGTAACTATTTTTCGCGTGCAGCGCCGAATACATGTGTGCATAACATCACACTTTAATAGTCTGGTTGTTTTTCTTCACACACTACAGTTTATTTTTCCAATATCAATATAGTCCGCCAATATTTCATATGGGCCGGTAAAAAAAGGTCAAAATTGTTTGGCGAGCTCCTCAGCAAAAATTGCCAATATGAATACTATTTTTCGCTGCAAGGCGCCACAAACTTGTTAATATTGTATAATAGTTTAATGGTTTTTGTATAGCTGCTGCCTAGTTTTTAAAACATATTCTTGTTACGTGTAATTTTTCTTATGTCATTTTTTTTGGGGGGGGGAGGCAAAAGCAAGAAGTATCAAAATATGCAAATTTGCAGTAATACATGTTCTAGGAATTTTTTCGCAAAGTGCGCCAAAAAAGTGAACATCGTGTCAGTTTGTATCGCCTGGTACTGTTAAACATATTTTCCAACTTGTCACATTCTTTTTTTTTTGGGGGGGGGGGGAGACAATATATTTGCCTCAATATTTTCATTGGCGTGGTAATAAAACGTCATAATTTTTGGCGCGCTCCGCGCGCAAATTACAATGTAGGCTCAAGCAAAGCGCGCCGCAAAATTGTGGACTTGTAGCGATTGCGCTGTATTTTAAACATATATAATTTTTCAATTCGTCAGGTTTTGGGGGAGGGGGACAAAACAATATGGTTGCCCCAATATTTTCATTGGCATGGTAGTCAAATGTCAAAATTTCTAGCGTGCTCCGCGCGCAAAATAACAATGTACAGGCTAGCCATGCAAAATGTATACTGTTTACGTTAAATGGTTTTGTAGTGCCTTGCGCTACTTTTTAAACATATTCTTGCATTACGATTAAAGAATTTTTCAATTTGCCAATTTTTTGGAGGGGGCAAAAGTAAAAAAAGTCAAAATTTCCGGCGCGCTCCGCGCGCAAAGTGCAGTAATAAAACATATGCTCATAATTTTTCACAAAGCCACTTCACGAATACTATCTGCACAGAGGGTGATCTCTCTCGCGCCCTCCCCACGTAAGAATAATTGGTTACTTCCCATTAGCATAAGTCTAAATATAAAAATAATCGGGCATTCATCAGATATTCTGACAAATGAAAATGTGCCCCCTGAACAAACACGTCTAATGACATAATAATAATCTTGCTAAAATATATAGTATACTTTTGAAATATTTCTGAAGGTAAAAATTCATTATTTTTTCTTACCCTGCGGATGGGGAATCCCGCTCCCAGACCCTCCCAAACATAGTCAAATTGGCCAAAATTACGAAATATTTGGATTAATTTGTCTCTAAAGTGGGCCCAAAACGTAAATTTTAAAGGTGAAAATGCATTTCTATTCTCAACCCGGGAGAAGAAAACCCCCAGCCAAAAATGTAAAGTTTAAAGGAGGAAACCATGAGCGTTTCATGAAGAGTTTTCAGCCAATCAGATGCAAGGATTTTAGTAGCTTATAGTTGTCGGTGAAAATCACCTACAAAACTTTTCATGAAACGCTACCCATGCAGATCCTTCCCAAAGCTATAATTTGTCGATAATTAGCCAGAATAATTAATTGAAAGTGGATGAAATTTTTGGATTAATTTGTCACTAAACTGAGCTAAAAATACAGATTTTTTAATGTGAATATGCATTTTTTTCTAACCAAGGCAGGGGAAACCGCCTCCCAGACCCACCCCAAAGCTATCGTAATTGTCTAATTACACACACTACAATTTAATGACAATAAAGACAGAATGCAGAAATGTGTCAAGGGCCAAAAAAAATCTTGCTAAAGTATGTAACCCATATTTTCAACATGCTTAGAAAAATGTATTTTCCAGGTTTTGTTTTCTTCAAAAAGTCCCAACACCCTCGCATATTTTCGGAATAACTCCTTCAATATTTTGCTCTAGAACAACGCCTGGGAGACCTACAACTTGTGTATAGGCATATTACGCGCTCCGAACTTGCGACACATGAATTGTAAAATGCAATAGCCAGCCAATGAAGCTGATTGTGAATTTCTAGCGAAAAGAAAAAAATAATAATTAAAACAAATTAATAATAATGAACAAATTACAGATCGCGTACCGACCCCTGTGTGTTTGTCACTTAAGGGCAAAAAATCATATTTTTTAAGGGGGGGGGGGCGTATGTTTCTTCGCTTAGTGATGCCTTCATGTCTGCCCGTCCCCCCCGCCCCCCCTCATCGGTCGCAGTCGGCAAATTCATGCGCCCAGTCAGCAATAATGAAAGGAAAGGGGAGAGAGGAAAAGGGAAAAATATGATAGGGAAGCCCCTCCAAGACCCTCTACGAATTTCCCGACCCAACCGCAGACGCGTTCTGGGGCCTGTGGGCTGTGAGGGGCTTGAAGCCCCCCTCTCCCCCCCCCCAAAAAAAAATGTTTACGTTAAAAATATTAATGAATAAAGCTGAAGTAATGCTAACAAACACTTGAATATTGTTAGAATAAGACATACAAATTTAAAATTTGTATATTAGCGCCATGGCTCAGAAACACGTATTTTTATGCGTTTTTTTTTTTCCAACAGTCCCCTCCCGCCCCCCCTCGCCCCCCGCTGGTCGCTTCGCGCTCCTCGACGACCCATGTACATTTTTTCGCACAGGTCTGCTTTCTGTAAATCTTTTTTAAAATACTGATACAATGCCTTATAATCTTAATAAAATATACCTTGTAACATATGTATTTACCATGCCTAGAACCCGTCTTTCGATGACGTATTTTCAAGATGGTTCCCACACTTCCCTTCGATTGATATGTCTCTCGCAAGAACACAATTAGCAGTTTTCAGCAAATGTATGTAATTCTTTTTTAAGACTGCTACAATCTAACAATCTTAATAAAATATAAACGCGTTTAGAATATGTATTTACCAATGTCTAGACCTTTTTTTTCTAAAGTTCCTACCTGGGAAGAGGATATCCCCCTTCCACACACTTCCCCCGCTCGGTTGATTTCGCCCTTGCAAGAATGACTACCCCAATCCCTAATCTTGCTAAAATATAACCCAGTGAAAAATGTATTTACTATTGCCTAGAATGCCCGTCGTTTTCTGCGTATTTTCAAAAGTTGCCTGCCGTGGGAGGGAGTATCCCCTCCCACATGCCTCGCCCCGCTCATTTGATTGCTCCGCTCGCAGTATGACTACCCAATCCCTAATCTTGCTAAAAATATCAGTGAAATATGTATTTACTACGCCTAGCACGTCTTTTCTACGCATCACTTTTCAAAAAGTTCTTGCCGTGGGAGGGGTTATCCCCTCCCACAGTGCCTCCTCGCGAAGAATGACTACTTAATACAGCTTTCATACTACTTCCTGGATATCTTTTTGAAAACCTGTCTACAATGCCTAAAATTCTTCATTAACGCTATACGTTTAAAATAGGTATTCACATGCATAGAAGTCACGGTCTTTATCTGTGCGTATTTAAAAATTTCCTGGCCGTGGGAGGATTATACTCCCGACGGCCACGGCCACCCTCCATACTTCAAAATGGTCTATGTGACGCCACCCTGGCTAGAAGGTCATTGAAGGTTCAGGGGGCTTTAACCGCTTGATCCCCGACACAGTTATCATTATGTTTAAATGACGTCTGCTAGCCATTCATAGTGGCAAGTGCGCACTAATCTTGGAAAATAGCAGTTTTATAATTATTATCGACTGTCCATTTACGAAAAAAATGTGTTTATCAGAGTGTCAAAATAGGCTCTTAAGCCGCTAGAACTCATAAGCCTTCAGGGGCCTCCCGCCCGCCTGACCACCGCCCGGGGCTTTGGCCCCGGGACCCTACCAGGGGCCCTAAGCGGGCCCTGGCGCGCCATCCCAAATTAAGCAATATTCCCAGGTGCCTGCATATGTGATGTCCGCCGCCCCATATTTGAAAATGGATTTGCGCCCGCTGCTCCGCCCCCTCAATTTTGGCATGACCGTTCCTGATACGGTTCTCCCCGTGAATCTCAATTAATTCTCAAAATTATACTGATACTAAAGGCTAACAGATACTACGGTTTGAACGATATACGCAAAAAAAATACTGCCAAACTTACATAGGCCAAACAATCTTCTGACAAGAGGGGGGCAGAGAGCGACGAATGACCAAACCATTTTTGGCCCGCCAAATTATGTTTTTATCTACCAAATTACTAGCCAAAACCATAATTCATGATTTTATGCAAAATGTAAATTCGTGTGTGTGTTGGGGTAGCTTAGATATTGTGTACCCCACCTTCCAAAATCGTGTTGGGGGGACATGTCCTGTATGTCCTCCTGCCCCCGACCGATTTGCGCCCCTTGCGGCGTTAGACTGTGGAATGAAGAGTCAGCGCCAACAAAAAAAGTAACTATCCATCTCAGGTGATCCAGATTGGGGCAAAACTACACTATATAACGTGATCACTCTGACCAACTGCCTTATCGTAAAATTCTTGGATGTGGAATACAATATTTATTATATGACAACCTAAATAGATCCTTGTCATTTGATTGGCGGTTTGATATTGATCATTTGTCCCATTTTACTATTACGTCATCATTAGTGCAACTGCGGCTCCATTCACCATGGCAATCTTGATCCCTGCGATTTGGTCCATTTCCAGCGCACGCTAGGTTTGTAAGTTAGTGTGAGTAGTTTTGTGAGTTTGAGATAGTGAGCGTGCGGGGAGAATAGCGTGGTTGTCCGAAACCCCTGCATTTACGGACAGTGATCTATTTAGGTGTCATGTTAAGCAAATTAATTGAATGTTTTTCATCTCGTGGCAAAGGAAGAATATTTCATTCGGAAAGATGAAATGCTCCATTAAGAACTCGACTGCGAATGTTGTGTATTTGCGAACTCAACAATGACTCTGCAGACAATTGCAGAGATGACTTCGTGATGAGATCCATTCACGTAAATCTGCTAAGGTCTTTTCTGCAAGGTCAGACGCATATAGCTTGTCATCGAGAGGGTCGAAGTCACCGCCACGGTTTTCATCTCACGTCCTGAAGAGTAGAAGCTGTGTAACGTAGCATGCCAAACAAGAAACTTCTGTTTGGTGGCGATAATACTCCATGTAGATTTCCCCATTGCCCTTGATCAGCGCGATGAAAACTTCATCACAACTGAAAATGGAGCAAAAATACATGTTAAAGATGACCCACGCTATATGAACACTACAGGATTTAAGTAAGCAAAATGAATACCACATGAAAGGAAAAGGAAAGAAGAGTTTCATAGCGCAAAAGCCAATATGCATCTGTTTATAGGTAACTGAGATAATGTGCATTTTTTGCTCTGCAAAAATCCAAGGTAGATCTACATATGGATTTTAGCCAAAATTGATTGCATTTATGAGAATAGGCCATAGGCCATATCCATAAAATTGTTTTTTTTTTGGGGGGGCAAAATGCCATATATCCATATTGAAATTCCAATCAAGGAGACGAGACGGACATACAATCAAATGTTTTTGCGTAAAATGCATCTTAGCGCGCGCTAGGCCTGCCTGAGGTCACTTTCAAACTGTAGAAGTTTATGGGCGTCGCCATGTTTGGGCATGATAATGCACGCTGAATTGGTTAAGTGGATTAATGTTGGGATTTTGCCATGAACCATGTTTTTTTTTTCAAAATCACTTATCACAGGTTTGGTGAATGTTTATAATAATATATATAATATCTTAATTTACCGCCAGGGTAGCCACTTCAGTCTGAATGCTGTCTTGCCAGCATACATAAAATGTTATCATTACCGTTCTCTGATCTAGAATGCGGAGCGCCTGGCTAGAAAGCAGAAGATAACCATTTTTAAAAAAGTCTTTGTGTGACTCGGCTGGGGCTCGAACCCGCGACCTTCCTCATGTGAGGCGGACCTCTATCCACTAAGCCCATTACGCCGGTGATTGTTTGAAATGTTTGAAAAAAAAGCAATGTTATCATGTACCTGCCTGTCTGTCCCAAAGGTTGCTTGATCTGATCAGTACATGATTACAGTTAATGTTGACAGCATTAAAATGCCATGAATGGCGCACGAGGTATTCTATGATTAATGATTCGGGTAAATCATTTTCTGATTAGCCATGGCGGCAGAAAGTGAAGTGGTTAACTGCTGCTTTATGTGGTTATTTCGGTGGTTGAGTTAGTTGGGGGATGAACAATCCCCGATAATCTCAAATCGCTTATCAGATTTTATGCCTAGCGTGGATCAATTATGTAATATGATGGCAAGAATGAACTGTCACAATAACATTTAGAACAAAATCACAGAGCCTTGTATATTCATTGTTTCTACAGATCACTTGAGAAGCCATAAGTAGTAATTTTAGTCAAACTTGCATCACGGTGTACGTAATACGCTGCTGTGATGCTTAGTGGATAGAGCGTCTGCCTCACATGCGAAGGTCGCGATTCGAACCCCGGCCGGTCAATACCAAAGACTTTTTAAAATGGTACTTCTTCTTTCTAGCCAGACGCTGCGGTCATTCTAGAAGCAGAGAAGGGTAGTATAAATTTATGTATGCAGGGTCACTGAAGAGCATGTCCCTCCAGACTGACCAGTGGCTACTCTAGGTAATACGGACGTACTACTACTACTTATATTATTATTATTATTATTATGCAATAGTATAAAACTGAAATGGATCGATTCCAGTGTTAAAGCTGCAAATTCAAAGATCGAATAGAGGTTTTATGCAGTTTCTGTTTTCTTCAACCACAGGCTTAATAACGGTTGGATTGGATTTATCGCAACTTCAGGTAAATATGCCAACAAAAAAAAATAAATTCTCACTGAAACTTGTCGCAAGTCCCTTATGTCAATAGTCGTCTGGAAATCTCTGAGGGAAACGTTCGCAGTGAGGTCGCGGATACGCTCCGAGAACCTGCTGAGACTGGAAGAAGTCTCCAAATAACCATCGAACATGGTTAATTGTGCCCCGATGCCCCCGGAGATCCGTCTTGTCTCGAGGAGAGGTTGCATAAGATTCAATGTCGCCACAACTGATCGCTAATAGTCCTCAGGCCAGTGAGATACGGAGTTTAGTCTCAAAGAGACTGACGTCTCCACAACTCAGGCGGAGAATCAAAGATGCAAACTTGTCGCCGAAAGTCTTTGTGTACATCAACCTGGCGACGTTGTCCGCGACGTCTACATCAAAATTGAATAGTATGAATCGATTGAAAGTCTCCGCGACAAGGAGATCCTTCGCCTATTTTCGAGAACGTCTTCATTTTAAGAAGAACTTTAAGAACGGTTGATCATAGGTTAATCACGCATCATTGTGTCAGCCTTGGACAGTGTATGCGTGCTAGTTGATAGGTGAAAGGTATACACCAAGGTCTAGTTTATTTTCCAGTGTAGTTTCTTTTCACGATAGATTAAGTGCATATTGATCAGATGATAGGACACATGCATCTTTTTTAGGTAGGAATTGATATAATAGTTTTGAAGCTCCAATTGATAAGGTCAAAGGTCAATTACGGCTTGTGCATCTCTGTTTTTAGAAGACAATTTGTGAACACAGCAAGATTGAAATCGACTTTTTGTTAAGTATGACCATGATAATAGAGTGAATGTGATTGGATTTTCGGATTTGAAGTTTTTAGAAAATATACACCCGGCGTTAGTAAGGAGCATCAGATCCCACGCCGAGTCGGCCTAAGTTTTTTTTTTTGTTTTTTACACTGATTAAAAATGCGCTAAGTTATGTGTTTTATCTGAGTTTCTTGAACAAAATAATTTTTTTATCGAGGCATTGTTCACATTTTTTGGTTCCAGAAGAAATTTTTAAGGATATATGTTTTGCGAAACAGCGTCTTTTGAATGGCGCTAAATAAAATAGGTTCTGCGACATACCCGTGTTGTCATGTGTTAAAGTAAGACAACTTTTACACAAGGTCAGGCCGCACACGTGGAAGATGTGTTTTTACTATAGAGTACATTACAAAATCATATTTAGAAAAATAATCATTTTTATTTAATTTTAATTTATTTTAAGTTTCCTCGGCATAAGTGCACTTGACAATATGGGTAAACGCATTGACGGAATGGAATTACTCTCACATCAATTTCATATCAACTTTATTTTGCGGATGGATGAATTTTGAATTCCTGTGGGCTCTTTTTATCTTGAATGTCAAGTAACCACGCAAATTATTGGTGATATACTCTACATTTGTTGTATTCGACGCAAATATATGGTCAATTGACATATATTCCGGCTATTTCGACGGTTTTCCTGCTTCCTTTTAAGAACACTTTACTATCATAGGAGAACTCATTCCTGCAAACACAAACTTACACATAATATTTATATGTCAGTGGTAATAATTATAGTTCTCCTAGTAATGTTAAGTTATTCATGGCTTTAATATCAATTACTAAATTGACGAACTGCTAATTTAAAGATATGTTTATTGTTGTATACAGGTGTTTAATAACGATGAAACTATAGCCGCAACTTCCCGTCAATAATTCATGTGAAATACAGTGAGCGCTACTTGAATAACATAAGCAGGTGTCCTATGAAAGCAATAAATAATGCCACATAAAATACAACCATGTGGAGGTCCTGCTCCGTATAAAAGAAAATAAAAGAATGCTTCATTTAAACACATGAGAGATAACGACAATGAAATGCAAATGTTAAAATAAAACTAGAACACTTCGACGCGCGCAGTCGATGGTATGCCTCCGCGTCCGCATCCCATCTAATTGATGTAAATCTGAAAAGCCTCAAGTTACCGTGGTAGCAAGACTAATTGAGATAATAACCCTTGTGACCGTTTGACTTTCAGCTCGCGAAATCTAATTAGTTCACAGTGCCTCAACGACATACTTGTAGCCAATTACAGTAAAATCTGATAAGCAGGTTTCTTAATTATCTCGACAGTGAGCTCAATTTGGGACATGTATGAGGCCTTATGACCTTTGACCTCATGACCCTTCACTCCCAAAAATCTATGAAGACTAATTGGCTACCATATATTAGATACTTCTCCCAAGTTACATCAAACTCTGACCGGCCATCTTAAGTTATCATAAGTAATGAGCCGCAAATAGATCATGGATTTTATGCCCTCTGTGACCTTCATTAAGGGTACCGTTGCTTTTCTATTAAAATACGATTAGCAGCATTGCAACACAATTATATACCAGCTGCGCCCACCCTTTATAAATTTAGCTTTATGTCGAATATCATTTTCTTATCTTGTATTCGGATAGTATTCGCAACGAAGGGAACTTGCCCGCAATTCTTTCCTTTGTACTAACAAGACAATTTAATATGGTTCCACTGGTTGTTGGTTATTCCAGTTTACCGGTCAGACTTTCGTTTTGTTCTTTCCATCCATATTAGTGGACTTCTTCTCTGAAAACAAGGGTCTCAAGGAAAAACAAATGCATTTTTTTTTTTTTATCAAATAAATGAATGTCAAAAACACTTAATTGTAAATATTTTTGGAATGCGTCCTCCGTAAGAACGGCACAATTTGATAAGATATATATAGTAAAATTTGGGAACGTTGTTTTAAATTTGACACTCATTGAGCCTTTGACGCGGAATGTGACCCCATATCTCATCAGAGAAACACATGATAAATTATATCCTTTGGGTAATCCTTTAACTAGTCGAGTAATTTGAGATACATTTTGAAGAACATTAGACGCAGAGTTAAAATTTGACTGCACGCGGTGAACCCCTCCCTGCAAGGGAACGGGCAAATTGACCAGCAATAATTTTGTCAAAAATTTTCCGGCATGTAACGACTTCAAAACAATACTGACGTCAATCTCGTCAAAAATGTGACCTAAGTTACTTCTTATTCGATACTCTTTCAACGGAATGATTGACAATCTGCACAATTGGCGATTTTTTAAGGACTGAAATGGTTTCGATATATACATTTTGCATCAGTCTCAAATACGCTGGCTGTTCAGTGCGTGACTGGAGTCGTCTATTCATGCTGCTCGCCTTCTCGCGAAGTTTAGGGATCTTAAATCTTGAATTTGCTTGTTATATTCGTTTGAATTCTGGCGTTTATTTTCTTCTGTACAAAAATGAATATTACAGTGGAATTATAACACTGACAAAGCTTAGCTCTAACTTATATAGTACGGGACGTATAACACAGAGACTTTTGAAAGTATTTTTATATCACAGCAAAAATCAGTCACAATGTGTGGTTTGATGCAGGCGATATCAAGGTAGGTTGCATGATTACATTATATGCGTATAGATGTATTACAAATAAATAGAGATATTTCCAATAACAATAATAAAATACGTAGAAACATTAGCCAGGCAAGATCAGACACTATACATAATCCAGTGCTGAATTTGAGGTCTTAGTCGTCTGTTGTGAAGTTTGGTCAAAATGAAAGTCTTAACTTTGAGCACCGCAGTAGTGTACTTGTACCCACAGTAATTTTCTGCAGCCAACCTAATATAAATGGCATTTGCAACCTATGTGCTTTACAGATAATTGTCCTCGCATAGCATTTATTCGAGCTTTTTTTTTAGGACATACGAATAAATACAGTCATGGACAAAGTTTGGAATTATTTTCTACGGCAATGCCGTTTTCAGTCATGTCAGGAACACGGTTTCCTGTCGCTGTAAGTAGAGACAAACGTGGTGTGCGGCTACAGGGGGGGGGGGGGTTCAGGGTGGTCGGCCAGCCGGCCTACCCTATTTTATTGGTAAAATCACGGAGTTTTACTGTTTTCGAAAATATCGCCTCCTATCTGTTCATTTTCCAGTAAAGTAAAATTGGCGGGCAGAAAAACTGCTTTTTGTCGTCGTCGGCCCCCTGTCTCCGCTTATTGGACGCTGTTTCGCTTGCAATTTTGGCTAGTAAAGAAATTTGGTTGCAGGCAAAATTTTCTCGAGATTTTGCCCCTCCTAAAAATTTTACCCTGGAAAGCCGCCCCTGGTCGAGCCTCATTTTGAACTTAGTAATGATATCTTCTGCATGGGTATTGATCATTATTTGTAAGAAATCTGCACTTTAAACAGGGCTACGCAAAGGAAATAAACGTATTCACACTTTTTGTCCGGGACTATATAGTCATTGGGCCAACAGTTTTGCGAGCTAATGTTTTAAACAGTTTCCCATTAGTAATTCACTGCATGTTACAGATTTTTTACAACTTTCTATGGGATCAATTTACTATGCAGGGTCATACTTTAATCAGAATCGATATATCGCATGCTCGTTTCTCTCCCGAGCTGAGCCAGTTCAAGACAAATCCTTCTAGCCGAATAATCTCAAAATGGCGTCCTATATCATTGAACTCGTATGATTCTTGACATCATTTCCAAGTGGCTCCCAGCCAGGCGCGGTTTTCTCGGGCTGCTTTGTTGTTATGCCCCGGCCCCCCAAAAAAAAAAAACGGACGAAAAAGTTGTACAATGAACATTTAAATAAATATATCGCTTTGGCATGTGTTTGACATTTTTTACATGAAATTCCCCTCCAGCTCCCCTGGACAGACCGTTTCAAAATGTTGGACCTAGATTGGAATCACAAACAGTTTCTGTCCTCCACCCCCCCCCCCGACTGGCTGAGCGACTTCTCGGCGGCTGGGTTGACCCGCGAAAAATGTGACCTAGGATTATGTGCTGGCGGAAGAAGCCCCCAGTATCACCCCCCCCCTCAATTTTCACTCTTGAACACGCCTGGCTTCCCATGCAATCGTGGCCTTGCCCTTTAAGTGCTTGGGCGGTGTATGTTTTCCTACAAATCAAGATGCAATCTTACTTTTCGTAAATTGCTTTCTTACTACACATGGATGGAGAGTTAATTAATCAAGTTCTAGGATGTATTTCCATTTGCTATTATTAAAACGTTATATATTTGTCAATGCCAAGAAAATTTATATCAATAAGGTGGGTTATAAGGAAGGGCGGATGATTTTTCATTAAAGAGACGACATGCTGAAGCTAAAATACTGATTTTTTGTGTGAAAAATTGTTTGGTATATTAAAGGAGACGACATTGGTGAAAGCTAAATACTGATTTTGTTGTGTGAATTTGTTTGGTAATATTACAGGAGATGACAATGATAAAAGCTAAATACTGACTTTTTGGTGAAATACTTGTTTGGCGCAGCTAAATAAGGGAACTAGCAAACCGATCATTGTGACTGAGTGTGCTACTTACTGTAATTGAACAAGAAGGAGGACACAAGTATTTTGTTATCCCAAATTAAGAAGTCCTCATCACACCAACCAGGCGGTTGACGGCAGGTTTACGTTTGTTAGCTCATCTTTCAGCTTGTAACGGGTGTTTACCCGGATAAAGTACACGTTGTAAAGAATTGCATAAAGAAGGCGCTATCCAAAAAGACGTCATAATATAAGGTCTCGAATCGACAACTGAACAAAAATTTAGTTCCATTGGTATGAGTAACGTGTTTTAGTACCGGCAAAGTAAATGACATACTTCCCATTACATTTCAGACTCACCACTATTTTTGCAGGCCAGCGTGACGTCCGCTCAAATCTGTTCCGAGCAGGGCGCTCGATCCATGTTTTGATTGGGGGGGGGGCCAAAAGTGAAAAAATGTCCAAGATTATGATATCAGAATTGCTGTGCGCAAAGCGCGTCGAAATATTGACAATTTTGATGTGAAATAGTATTTTTTTGCCATGTTTAATGGTTTAGATAGCGTTTCCATTGCTTTTTAAAACATATTTGCATTGCATATGTATGAATTTTTTCAAGTTGATCAAATTATTGTGGGGGGGGGGGCTAATGCGAAGTTGCCTCACCAATATTTTCAGTGGTGGGGCAATCGCCCCCTGCCCCTCAGGATCGACGCCATCTGGACTCCGAGGATCCCGAGTCAAGGTGATGATGGGCACTCATACAACATTGGAGATAACTATGTGGCGGACATACATACACATAACGCACAACAGTACACATAACATCCACGACACACACACACACACACACACCACACACACACCCACACACACACCCACACACAATTCACCACACCATCACAGACACAGACACACCATCACAGACACACACACTACACACAGAAGCACAAACAACACAACTACAACTCTCACACACACACACCACACACACAACACAGCACAAAACACATACGGTACACACTCATCACACACACCACACTCACCACACACACACACACACAAATACACACACTGCACACTCACACACACAGCAACAAGCACACACACACATCCACAAACAACACAGTCAAACACACACATATACACACACGGTGTCGGGTTCATATAGGGGACATACCACACACACCATAAACACACACAACACACAAGACCATCACCCACACACATACACACACACAACACGTCAACCAAAACCAAAAAAAAATTTTAACATTACACCCAATCGACACACAATCACACACAGCACACACACACAAACACACACACAACCAACACAACACACACACAAACAAACACACAACACAACAAGGTACACTCAACGCAACACGCACACACACACACCACACACACACACCATAACACACCACACACACACAGCAACGCAGGACACACAACACACTCACACACACACACACACACCACACACAACACACACCACCCCCCCCCCCTCACACACACACACACCATCACATTAACACACACAGAAACAAACAAGGCACACACACACACACACTAATGCACCACATCGCACACACTTATCTAGTTAAAAATATATCACAACATCATATTGTATATGGTGTATGACCAAACAGTTGCCATTCGTGTATTGTAATAAGTCAATACCGGGTATGTCAATAGAAACTTGAAAAGTTTTACGTAATACTTTTAGAGAAGAGGATTTTGATAATTACGGCTAAAGTTGGCTTGTTTTGTGGCAGGATAAGTTTAATGAGGTAAGATAAGTTGAATGAAGGCAATCGAACAAATGGTTATAAAGTCAGCAGACACACAAATTATAACATTTTCTAAAGCAACATTTCTTGCTGTTTTATTTGAGAAAATATATAGATAGTTCAAAGTTT
>JZLH01S0339188.1:43942-56531 GCA_001188425.1 Eucidaris tribuloides
TATCAGAGTGTCAAAATAGGCTCCTTAAGCCGCTAGAACTCATAAGCTTCAGGGGCCTCCGCCCCCTGACCACCGCCCGGGGCTTTGCCCCGGGACCCTACCAGGGGCCCTAAGGCGGGCCCCTGGACCCCATCCCAAATAAGCAATATTCCCAGGTGCCTGCATATGTGATGTCCCCCCCCCATATTTGAAAATGGATTTGCGCCCCTGCTCCGCCCCCTCAATTGCATACCGTTCCTGATACGGTTCTCCGTGAATCTCATTAATTTCAATTATACTGACTACTAAGCTACAGATACTACGGTTTGACGATATTACGCAAAAAAAATACCTGCCAAATTACTAGCCAAACAACTTCTGACAAGAGGGGGGCAGGAGACCGACGATGACCAAAACCATTTTTTGCCCGCCAATTTGTTTTTATCTACCAAATTACTAGCCAAACCATAATCATAGATTTATGCAAACATGTAAATTCGTGTGTGTGTGTGGGGTACATTAGATATTGTGTACCCCACCTTCAAAATCGTGGGTTGGGGGGACATGTCCCCTGTATGTCCTCCTGCCCCCCCCGACCGATTTGCGCCCCTGCGCGTTAGGACTGTGTGAAATGAAGAGATCAGCGAAACAAAAAAGTACTATCATCTCAGGTGATCAGATGGGCAAAACTACACTATATCACGTGATCAACTCCTGACCAATCCTATAGTAAGATTCTTGGTATGTGGAATACAATATTTATTATATGACACCTAAATAGATCCTTGTCATTTGATTGGCGGTTTGATATTGATCATTTGTCCCATTTTACTATTACGTCATCATTAGTGCAACTGCGGCTCCCATTCACCATGCAATCTTGGATCCATGCGATTTGGTCCATTTCCACGCACGCCGAAACCCCTGCATTTACGGAAAGTGGATCTATTTAGGTGTCATGTATAACAAATAATGAATGTTTTTCATTCGTGCAAAGGACAGAATATTTCATTCGGTGAAAGATGAAATGCTCCATTAAAACTCGACTGCGAATGTTGTGTATTTGCGAACTCACATGACTCTGCAGACAATTGCAAGATGACTTCGTGATGAGATCCATTCACGTAAGATCTGCTAATGGTCTTTCTTGCAAGGTCAGACCAATATAGCTTGTCATCGAGAGGGTCGAAGTCAACCGCCACGGGTTCATCCACGTCCTGAAGAGGTAGAACTGTGTACGTAGCATCCAACAAGAAACTTCTGTTTGGTGCGATAATACTCATGTAGATTTCCCCATTGCCCTTATCAGCGATGAAAACTTCATCAGCAACTGAAAATGGGAGCAAAAATACATGTTAAAGATGACCCAGTATATTACAACTACAGGATTTAAGTACAAAATGAATACCACATGAACGGAAAGAAACGAAGAGTTTCATAGCAAAAGCCAATATATCTGTTTTAGGTAAACTGAGATAAATGTCATTTTTTGCTCTGCAAAATCCCATGGTAGATCTACATATGGCATTTTACCAAAATTGATTGCATTTATAGAATAGGCCATAGGCCTATATCCATAAATTGTTTTTTTTTGGGGGGGCAAAATGCCATATATCCATATTGAATTCCAATCAAGGAGACGAGACGGAGCATCCAATCAATGTTTTTCCGTGAAAATGCATGCTAGCGCGCGCCTGGCCTGCCTGAGGTCACTTTGCAACTGTAGAGTTTTATGGGCGTCGCCATGTTGGGCATGATATGCACGCTGATTGGTTAAGTGGATATGTTGGGTTTTGCCATGAAACCATGTTTTTTTTTTCAAAATCACTTAATCACAGGTTTTGGTGAATGTTTAATAATAATAATAATAATAACGTCTTATTTACCCAGGGTAGCCACTTCAGTCTGATAGACTGCTCTTCCAGCATAACATAAATGTTATCATTACCCTTCTCTGATCTAGAATGCCGAGCGCCTGGCTAGAAAGCAGAAGATACCATTTTTAAAAAGTCTTTGGTGTGACTCGGCTGGGGCTCGAACCCGCGACCTTCCTCATGTGAGGCGGACGCTCTATCCACTAAGCCATTACGCCGGTGATTTGTTTGAAATGTTTGAAAAACAATGTTATCATGTACCTGGCCTGTCTGTCCCAAAGGTTGCTTGATCTGTCAGTAACATGATTACAGTTAATGTTGACACATGTAAATGCCATGAATGGCCACGAGGTAGCTCTATGATAATGATTGGGTAAATCATTTTCTGATTACCATGGCGGCATGAAAAGTGAAGTGGTTAACTGCTGCTTATGTTGGTATTTCGGTGGGTGAGTTAGTTGGGGGATGAACAATCCCCGATATCTCAAATCGCTTATCAGATTTTATCCTAGCGTGGATCAATTATGTAATATGATCCAATAATGAACTGTCACCATAACATTTAGAAAAAAATCACAGAGCCTTGTATATTCATGTTTTCTACAATCACTTGAGAACCACTAATAGTATTTTAGTCAAACTTGCATCACGTACGTAATACCGGCGTGATGGCTTAGTGGATAGAGCGTCTGCCTCACATGCGGAAGGTCGCGGATTCGAACCCCGGCCGGTCAATACCAAAGACTTTTAAAATGGTACTTCTCTTTCTAGCCAGGACGCTCGGCATTCTAGAACAGAGAAGGGTAGTAATAACATTTATGTATGCAGGGTCAGCTGGAAGAGCAGTCCCTCAGACTGAAGTGGCTACCCTAGGTAAATAAGACGTTACTACTACTACTATATTATTATTATTATTATTACGTGCAATAGTATAAAACTGAAATGATCGATTCCAGTGTTAAAAGCTGAAAATTCAAAGATCGAAAGAGGTTTATGCAGTTCTGTTTTCTTCAAAAGCTTAATAACGGTGGATTGGGATTTAATCCAACTTAGGTAAATATCCAACAAATATCACTGAAACTTGTCCAAAGTCTTATGTCAATAGTCGGTCTGGAAATCTCGAGGAAACGTCGCAGTGAGGTCGCGGATACGTCTCCGAGACCTGCTGGAGACTGGAAGAAGTCTCCAAATAACCATCGGAACATGGTTAATTGTGCCCCGATCCCCCGGAGATCCGTCTTGTCTCGAGGAGAGGTTGCAAAGATTCAAGTCGCCACAACTGATCGCTAATAGTCTCCAGGCCAGTGAGATACGGAGTTTAGTCTCAAAGAGACTGGACGTCTCCACAACCAGCGGAGAATCAAAGTGCAAACTTGTCGCCAAAGTCTTTGTTACATCACCGCGACGTTGTCGCGACGTCTACATCAAATTAATAGATGAATCGATGAAAGTCTCCGCGACAAGGGAGATCTCGCCTATTTTCGAGAACGTCTTCTTTTAAGAAGAACTTAAGAACGGTTGATCATAGGTTAATCAAGCATCATTGTGTCAAGCCTTGGACAGTGGTATGCGTCTAGTTGATAGGTGAAAGGTCATAACACCAGGTCTAGTTTATTTCCAGTGTAGTTCTTTTTCACGATAGATTAAGTGCATATGATCAGATGATAGGATCACATGCATCTTTTTTTAGGTAGGAATGTGATATAATAGGTTTTGAAGCTAAAAATTGAAAGGTCAAAGGTCATACGGCCTTGTGCATCTCTGTTTTAGAAGACAATTTGTGAACCACAGGTCAGATTGAAATCGACTTTTTGTTAAGTATGAACCATGATAATAGAGTGAATTGATTGGATTTCGGATTTGAAGTTTTTAGCAAAATAACACGCCCGCGTTAGTATAGGAGGCATCAGATTCCCACCCGAGTCGGCCTAAGTTTTTTTTTTTTTTTACTACTGATTAAAAATGCGCTAAGTTTAGTGTTTATCTCAGTTCTTGAACAAAAATAATTTTTTTATCAGGCATTGTTTCACATTTTGGTTCAGAGAAATTTTTAAGGATATAGTTTTGCGAAACAGCGTCTTTTGAATGCGCTAAATAAAATAGGTTCTGCGACATACCCGTGTTGTCAGTGTTAAAGTAAGACAACCTTTACACAAGTCAGCCGCACACGTGGAAGATGTGTTTTTACCTATAGAGTACATTTACTAAAATCATATTTAGAAAAACAATAATCCATTTTATTTATTTTATTTATTTTAGTTTCCTCGGCATAAGTGGCACTTGACAATATGGGTAAACCATTGACGGAATTGCAATTACTCTCAACATCAATTTCATATCAAACTTTATTTTGCATGGATGCAATTTGATTCCTGTGCTCTTTTTATCCTTGAATGTCAAGTACCACGCACAAATTATTGGTGATATACTCTACATTTGTTGTTTCGACCAAATATATGGTCAATGACATATATCCGGCTTCAATTTCGACCGGTTTTCCTGCTTCCTTTTAACACTTTACTATCATAAGAACTCATTCCTGCAAACACAAACATTACACATAATATTTATATGTCAGTGGTAATAATTATATTTTCTCGCTAGTAGATGTTAAGTTATTCATGGCTTTAAATCATTCTAAATGACGAACTGCTAATTTAAAGATATGTTTATTGTTGTAACAGGTGTTTATAACGATGAAACTATAGCAACTTCCCGTCAAATCAATTCCATGTGAAATACAGTTGAGACCTACTTGAATAACATAAGAAGGTGTCCTATGAAAGCAATAAATAATGCCACAAAACAATACCATGTGAAGTCCCTCTCGTATAAAAGAAATAAAAGAAATGCTTCATTTAAACACAATTAACCAATGAATCAAATGTTAAGAATAAAACTAGAACACTTCGACCGCGCGCAGTCGATGGGTATGCCTCCGCAGTCCGCACTCCCATCTAATTGATGTAATCTGAAAAGCCTCAAGTTACCGTGGTAGCAAGACTAATGAGATGAATAAGCCCTTGTGACCTTTGACCTTTCAGCTCCGAAATCTAATTAGTTCAACAGTGCCTCACACGACATACTTGTACCAATTACAGTAAAATCTGATAAGCAGTTCTTAAATTATCTCGACAGTGAGCTCAATTTGGACATGTATGAGGCCTTATGACCTTTGACCTCTGACCCTTCAACTCCAAAATCTAATCAGCTAATTGGCACCTTATATTAGATACTTCTCCCAAGTTACATCAAACTCTGACCGGCCATTCTTAAGTTATCATAGTAATGAGCCCAAATCAGACATATTTTATGCCCTCGTGACCTTTCATTAAGGGTACCTTGCTTTCTATTAAAATATCGATTCAGCACATTGCAACACAATTATTACCACTGCGCCCACCCCTTTATAAATTTAGCTTTTATGTGAATATCATTTTCTTATCTTTATTCGGAATCAGTATTTCGCAACGAAGGGAACTTCCCCATATTCTTTCCTTTTGTACTAACAAGACAATTTATATGGTTCCACTGGTTGTTGTTATTCCAGTTACCGTCAGACTTTCGTTTTGTCTTTCCATCCATATTGTGGACTTCTTCTTCTGAAAACAAGGGTCTCAGGAAAACAAATGCATTTATCAAATAAATGAATGTCAAAAACACTTAATTGTAAATATTTTTGGAATGTCCTCCGTAAGACGGACAATTTGATGTGCAATTTGTAAAATTTGGACGTTGTTTTAAATTTGACCTCATTTGACCTTTGACCGGATGTGACCCCATATCTCATCAAGAAAACACATGATAAATTATATCCTTGTAATCCTTATAACTAGTCGAGTAATTTGAGATACATTTTGAAGAAATTAGACCAAGTTAAAAATTTGACCCCGGTTGACCCCTCCCCTGACAAGGGAAGGGTCAAATTGACCAAAATTTTGTCAAAAAATTTTCCGGCATGTAACGACTTCAAAACAATCACTGACTCAATCTCGTCAAAATGTGACCTAAGTACTTCTTATTCGATACTCTTCATACGGAAATGATTGACAATTTGCACAATTGCGATTTTTTAAGGACTGAAATGGTTCATATATACATTTTGCATCAAGTCTCAAATACGCTGGCTGTTCAGTGCGTGACTGGGAGTCGTCTATTCATGCTGCTCGTCCCTTCTCCGAAGTTTAGGGAATCTTAACTTGTCATTTGCTTGTTATATTAGTTTGATTCTGCGTTTATTTTCTTCTGTACAAAAATGAATATTACAAGTGAATTTAATACAATACAAACTTAGCTCTACTTATATAGTACGGGACGTATAACACAGAGACTTTTGGAAAGTATTTTATATATCACAGCAAAATCAGTCACACGATATCAAGGTAGGTTGCATGATTACATTATATGCGTATAGATGTATTACAAATAAATAGAGATATTTCAATAACAATAAAATACGTAGAAACATACCCAGGCAGACAGACACTAACATATCCAGTCTGAATTTGAGGTCTTAGTCGTCTGTTGTGAAGTTTGGTCAAAATGAAAGTCTTAACGTTTGAGCCCGCAGTAGTGTACTTGTACCCACAGTAATTTTCTGCACCAACCTAATAAATTGCATTTGCAACCTATGTCTTTACAGATAATTGTCTCGCATGCATTTATTCGGAGCTTTTTTTTAGGACATACGAATAAATACAGTCATGGACAAAAGTTTGGAATATATTTTTCTACCAAATGCAGTTTTCAGTCATGTCAGGAAAAGGTTTCCTGTCCTGAAGTAGAGACACGGCGCTACAGGGGGGGGGGGGGTCAGGGGTGGTCGGCCAGCCGGCCACCCCCTATTTTATTGGTAAAATGACGGAGTTTTACTGTTTTTCGAAAATATCGCCCTCCTATTGTTCATTTTTCCAGTAAGTAAAATTGGCGGGCAAAAACTGCTTTTTGTCGTCGTCGGCCCCCTGTCTCCGCTTATTGGACGCTGTTCGGCTTGCATTTTGGCTAGTAAAAAATTTGGTTGGCAGGCAAAATTTTCTCGACGGATTTTGCCCCTCCTAAAATTTTACCCTGGAGCCGCCCCTGAGTCGAGCTCATTTGAACTTAGTAATGATATCTTCTGCATGGGTAATTGATCATTATTTGTAAGAAATCTGCACTTTAAAACAGGGCTACGCAAAGAAATAAACGTATTCCAACTTTTTGTCCGGGACTATATATCATTGCCACAAGATTTGCGAGCTAATGTTTTAAACAGTTTCCATTAGTATTCACTGCATGTTACAGATTTTTTTTACAACTTTCTATGGGATCAATTACTATCAGGGTCATACTTTAATTCAGAATCGATATATCCATGCTCGTTTCTCCCGAACTGAACCAGTTCAAGACAAATCCTTCTAGCCGAATATACTCTCAAAATGGCGTCCCGTATATCATTCAACTCGTATGATTCTTGACACATTTTCAAGTGCTCCCAGCAGGCGCGGTTCTACGGGCTGCTTTGTTGGCTTATGCCCCCCCCCCCCGAAAAAAAAAAACGGCGAAAAATGTTGTACAATGAACATTTAAATAAATATATCGCTTTGGCATGTGTTTGACATTTTTACATGAAATTCCCCCAGCAATCCCCTGGACAGACCGTTCAAAATGTTGGACCTAGATTTGGAATCAAACAGTTTCTGTCCTCCACCCCCCCCCCGACTGGCTGAGCGACTTCTCGGCGGCTGGGTTGACCGCGAAAATGTTGACCTAGGATTTGGCTGCGGAAGAAGCCCCCCAGTATCACCCCCCCCCCTCAATTTTCCACTCTAGAACCACGCCTGGCTCCCATGCAATCGTGCCATTGCCCTTTAAGTGCTTTGCGGTGTATGTTTTCCTACAAATCAAAATGCAATCTTACTTTTCGTAAATTGCTTTCTTACTACACATGGTGATGGGAGAGTTAATTATCAAGTTCTATAGTTATTTCCATTGCTATTATTAAAACGTTATATATTTGTCAATCCAAGAAAATTTATATCAATAATAGGTGGGTTATATGAAGGGCGGATATTTTCATTAAAGGAGACGACATGCTGAAAGCTAAATACTGATTTTTTGTGTGAAATATTGTTTGGTAACTATTAAAGGAGACGACATGGTGAAAGCTAAATACTGATTTTTTGTGTGAAATATTGTTTGGTAACTATTAAAGGAGATGACATGATAAAAGCTAAATACTACTTTTTGGTGAAATATTGTTTGGCAGCTAAATAAGGGAACTAGCAAACCGAATCATTGTGACTGGGTGTGCGTACTTACCTGTAATTGGACAGAGGAGCACAAGGTAATTTGTTATCCCCCAAATTAAGAAGTCTCTCACCCAACCAGGACCGGCAGGTTTACGTTTGTAGCTCATCTTTCAGCTTGTAACGGGTGTTTAACACCGCGATAAAGTACACGTTGTAAAGAAATTGATAAAGAAGGCGCTCACAAAAGACGTCAAATATAAGGTCTCGAATCGACAACTGAACACAAAATTAGTTCACATGGTGGTATATAACGTGTTTAGCCGGCAAATAAATGACATTACTTCCTCATTCATTTCAGACTCAACCACTATTTTTTGCAGGCCACGTGACGTAGCTCAAATCTGTTCCGAGCAGGGGCGTCGATCCATGTTTTGGATTGGGGGGGGGGGGCAAAAGTGAAAAAATGTCCAAATTATGATACAGAATTCTGTGCGCAAAGCGCGCCGAAATATTGACAATTTTGTATGTGAAATAGTATTTTTATGCCATGTTTAATGGTTTAATAGCGCTTTCCATTGCTTTTTAAAACATATATTTGCATTGCATATTATGAATTTTTCAAGTTGTCAAAATTATTGTGGGGGGGGGGGGGCTAATCGATATGTTTGCCCCCAATATTTTCAGTGGTGGGGCGATCGCCCCCCTGCCCCCCAGGATCGACGCCTCTGGACTTCCGAGGATCCCGAGTCAGGTGATGATGGCACTCATACAACATTGGAGATAACATGTGCGGACATACATACACATAACCACACATACACAAACACACACACACACACACACACACACACACACACACACACACACACACACACACACACACACACACACACACACACACACACACACACACACACACACACACACACACACACACACACAACACACACACACACACACACACACACACACACACACACACACACACACACACACACACACGACACACACACACACACACACACACACACACACACACACACACACACACACACACACACACACACACACACACACACACACACACACACACACACACACACACACACACACACACACACACCCACCCCCCCCGCCACACACCACACATCACACCATCACATAGACACCACACAGAAACAAACCGCAGGCACACACACACACACACTATCACACACACACACACTTATTAAGTAAAAATATATCACAACATATATTGTATATGGTGTATGACCAAACAGATTGCCATTCGTGTATTGTAATAGTCAATACCGTATGTCAATAGAAACTTGAAAGTTTTACGTAATACTTTAGAGAAGAGGATTTGATATTCGGTAAAAGTGCTTGTTTTGTGCAGGATTAAGTTTAATGAGGTAAGATAAGTTAATTGGAAGCAATCGAAACAATGGTTATAAAGTCAGCAGACACACAAATTAACATTTTCTTACAACATTTCTTGCTGTTTTATTTCGAAGAAAATATATAGATAGTTCAAATTGTTTGGTCTAAATAATGGAAATGACTTGCACAGAAAGGAATCTTCCCGTTGTTATAAGAATTCGGGTCACTGAAAGACTGTTCATTGGTGTCGGCTCTTATAAGGTTATAACATTACAATGAAAAGATGGACTAGCTTAATTCATCGTTTGAGAATAAATTGCAAAATTTGGAGTGATGTTTTTTTCGTATTGTACACAGTTTTATTTCTGAATTCTAAATCTGTAAGACAAATTTAAAGGCAAGGTCCACCCTGATGTCAAGTTGGTTTTAATAAAAGCAGAACAATAAGAGAAACATATCAATGAAAGTTTGGCGAAAATCCACAAATAATAACGGAGTTATGAATTTTTAAAGTTTTAATTTTGTGACGTCACATACGAGCACCTCCCTATTTGCCATTTAATATTAATTCAATAAATTGCCACTTTTTACTGGTTCATGATAACTGAATTTTTTTTTCTTCACAGAAGCATGTATAAAATGTGGTTTCTAATTATATATTGAATGCACATCAGTAACATCAGTTACATCAGTTTCAATTTTCCAAGAAAATGACACTTTATGGAATTTATAGTACATGACAATTGGGGAGCTGCTTACATGGCACGTACGTCACAAATTTCAAACTTGAAAAATTCATAACTCCGATATTCTTTGGTGGATTTTCGTCAAACTTTCATTGACATGTTTCTCTCATTGTTCTGCATTTATTAAGTCAACTTGACGTCAGGGTGGACCTTGCCTTTAATAGTGCTATGCAAGCGAGGACTGGAGATATTGTGATGTAGTGAATTGTTCTCTGCCTTTCACGCTGAGTGGCCGGGGTTCGACTCCCCCATGCACATTTTCGTCCTTCAGCGTATTTATCCGCATCGCTGCTTCAAACCTTTTGGAGAAAATGGGGATTTACTGGAAACTCACTCTTACAAAAAAAGGTGCTGATTAGAACCTCTCCTTGTCCCGTATTTGGAACCTTTCAAGGTTTTTCAAAGAAGCAAAAAATGGGGTTCTAAATGGTTCTTTAGAACCATTTTTGGTTCTACAAGGAACCATTTGGGGTTCTTTATTTACCCTTTGGAATTCTTGATGGTATAAACAACCCTATACAAAAATTGTAGGGTTCTTTATACCATCGAGAACCCCTAAGGTTGTAAAAAGAACCTTAAATGGTTTCTTGTTGAACCAAAATTGATTCTAAAGAACCATTTAGAACCCCTTTTTTGCTTCTTTGAAAAACCATAAAAGGTTCCAAATACGGGATAAAGACAGGTTCTAATCAGCAACTAGTTTTTAGACCAGCTCTAGGAGAGCTGTGTATGTCGCTGAAGAGGCTACCCTGGCTTATTTGGCCGTTACTATTGCCTTCTTATCGACAAAAGCGGAAACACATTTTAGGAATATTTGAAGAACGCGTGATTTTATTGCACACCCTTACTCTCTATACGTCAAACCACTAAAACAGTTATTTACTCCCTTATACTCCATCAGATCATTTTTGCCGAACGTTTTATTTTATCAAAGGTTATGTTTTAATTCGTTCAGGTTTCAGAGGCTGGGTAGGTAATTGACGTGAAAGTTGACGTAATTTTCTTATCTTTATTCAGAATCAGTATTTCGCAACGAAGTGAACTTCCCCACATTCTTTCCTTTTGTTCTAACAAGGCAATTCACATGGTTCCACTGGTTGTTGTTATTCCAATTACCGTCAGACTTTCGTTTTGTCTTTCCATCCGGAGTGACATTTTGTGTCTACACCTTTTTCCTTTTGCTAAGAGCGTATTTATCTAGCATGAACTTAACTGATAACGTGTTGCTGGCGCATTTTTAACTAAATTTGTTTTTGCACTTTCACGTAGTAGAGGAACATTCCTCACTAAATTACTCATAAAGCTTGTCTTATTGGTCTACAGCAGATATTTTTTGCTGCAAATGTACCATTTAATTATTTTCTATGACATGGAAGCAAGCACATTTCTATAGATTTGTGGATAGATATTTAAATAAATAACTTCTCAAATTTCATTGTCACTTTTAAAAAGTATAATTTATCTTAAACGTTTTTCTTTTTTGTGTGTTTTTTGTGCATGTGTGAAACTTAAAATTTGTTATTTGCCACTGCAATTCAAACAGTTATTCATTATGGCACTGTGAAATCATATTCGTCAGGTGGATAACTCAATAGTTATGAATGATCCATTTTAACCCCCCCCCCCCAAAAAAAAAAACTGAAACCACAAATGGTGCTCACACCAAAGTGTAACAGCCTATTGTCCCAACTGTGAAAAATGGTTCGTTGCAAATCGCGTTAAATCCATTTCCTGCCAACATTAAATTTTCAACATCAACACATTTACCACCTACTTATCTCGCGATTGTATTACATTTGAGACCAAATTAAACAAGACATTTGTTTGTTTGTTTTCTCCATAGGCGAGTGTACCAATTTGGTCTAAGATATGCAATTTATCCGAAATTGCAAAAGCGGACTTGTAGCCCATTTTGCGATCAAGCTCTTCACACACACACATACACACCACAGACACACAGACACAGACATACACAAAGACACACACACACACACACACACACACACACAACACACACACACACACACACACACACACACAGACACGACACAGAGATAGACACACACACACACACACACACACACACACACACACACACACACACACACACACACACACAGGAGTAAATGTTAAAAAACACATGTCATGTGGTTTTTTTTTCTGTCTCCACTGAATAATCCTGTCGCGCACATGACTGTAATCAAGCAAACGTTAAGGATTGCAAAGCATAATATACTTGTTGCTTTTCTACTACCCGCTTTAAGATATTCCCCCTACATTTCAGGCATAAGTAGTAATCAGTAAATTGATGCCACGTGTTTCGAAGTACTTACATACTTCTCCGCTAGAAAAGGTCTTTCGCAGTGTGGCTATAAACGGC
>JZLH01S0339188.1:63516-74867 GCA_001188425.1 Eucidaris tribuloides
CATTGATTTATTCTTTAAAAATTTGTAATTTTCCAATAATAAACGGAGTTAGGTTATCATTTTAGAAAGACCCCTTCAACGTAAAATGTATACATTATATTGTATGTTGCAATACTTTTGAGTAGGGAGGGTAGTAGTAGTAGTAGTAGTAGTAGAAGAAGATTAATAGTTTTCTTATCATTACTCCATAGTTTCTCCTTTTTTCTTCCTCCTTTTTAATGAAGTATCAGGATACATGTACTAAAATAAGGTATATGCCGCTGCAGCTAAGGCTGGTGCGTCCGTGAACATTGTCTCTAGACATGTCTTTGATAATATCTTGCTGTAAAGGAAGCCATTTAGCCTAATAGCTGGCATATTTGTTCCTTGCAGCCTTAGAGATTGTTCGTCCTTTAGAGAGTTTAAAATTTAGAATCGCTAATCACCATCATAAATTGAAGAAAATATGATGTAAGACCATCTATGAAACTATAACATTTGGAAGCTTGCTGTATATGAAAAAATTTCTGCCGTTAAATTTCAAAATGACCTTTTTCGTACCACGAAAAAAAGTATTAGTTTGTGTTACAGTTCCCATTTTGTCATCGTTTGTGAAGTCCTAATTTTTTATGAAGTACAAAAATGCTAAATGATTGCTTCTGAAGTACAAATTATATTCATAATTTGTGTTGTAATATTAAATATTTTACAGATAACTCAACAGAGCAACATTTCAATATTTCATCAAACAAAACTGCCAAAAGCCTGAGGCATAGACTATTAAACAGGCATTGTTGCATTATTTGAATTTTACATGACTTATTTCAAATTCTGAATACAAAGCTTGCCTATCTTGCTCTAGTTTTTGCTAATGTTTTGGTGGTTTTGTGGTGATCTGCAAAAGGGACGGGCTGTCTTTAAATAGGTACAAATCTCAGGGGGGGGGGGGCTACTGTCATTACAAGATGTACACCATGCGCATGTATGGACTTTCAAAATGGACCCTAAACGAGTAATTGTTTGTCGATCTCAGAATACCCTAAACAAGTATTCAAGTCTGACAAAAATACCCTAAACAAGTATTCAAGTCTAAAAAGATACCCTTTTTCCCTGATTTTGCCGATTTTGATACCCTTTTCGATGTACGCGCGTACATCGCCCGACCGTGAAAAACAACCCTTTTTACTCGTTTTTCACACGCGCATGGTGTACACCTTGTAATGACAGTGCCCCCACCCCCCCCCCAAAAAAAAGTTGATAGTTTCTCTGTGATGCTTCATCCTCAATCGATGCTATATCCATGAGACCATTTATTTTGTTTTTTATATATTTCTTTTCTGCCTCTCCGAATATAGACATACCTGGCCGCGGTGTGCAGACAACCCCCGCGTCTCGCGAATGTTCGCAGTTGTTATTATCATCACAGTTGCTGACTGGAAATTCGTTTGACGGACAAGCACGCACGTGTTTCTCATTTCCATAGCACCTGACCTCGTCCATCCAAATGGGTCCGGAACCAGGACCAAAGAAGGACCTGGTCTTGACGGATTGGGCGCCCGGAAACCCCAGTGATCTACAGACGACATCGCCGTCCTCGATGCTCCAGTCGTCGTCGCGGATAGTCCCCCATTCTCCCTGGTAGAAGAGCTCGACGCGGCCTTGGTGAGTATCTGTGTCGCCATCACGGTCCACGAGGCGTATGTCTGTAAAATACCCGAAAGCGACGCTATAAAGTATAAGAAAACAAGGTTTGTTTCAGAACCATTTTCTGTGACAATAGCAGAACAATTTTAGAACAATAAGCGGAACAATTTTAGGGTGGTGATGAGGACCTTTTGGACCGACAGAAAGTAAATTTCTCGTCAGCACCATTTTGGGCAAAATGGTGTCCATGGGGACATTTCCCAAGCACCAACATTGGCATTGCTGTGGGACAAAAAACACAGAACATTTTGCAAACCTTTATTATTTTCCAGAGTAATAGTCAGTGGCGTCACAGCCTGGGGGCAGGGAGGGTAGACTGCCCCATGAAAAAAAATCAGCGTGAAAATCCACCAAACACCGAGAAAAATGATAGGAAAGACTCACATTTTGGACTCAGTTACTGGAAATTTTTTGGCTCTGCCCTCGCCCCCCCCCCTCCTGATAACAGACACCTGTTACCCCGCTGGAAATAGACGACCTGGATTTCATTTGAATTCATGGATACGAAATGATACGTGGAAATCTGTTCACGTTCAAGTTAGTAAAACGCCACTTTTGATAAACAAGGAAGGCATCATAAATGATTCCCAAATTAGCGTGAAAACTAATGAACATCCAGGCTTTTATTTGAATCAGCATTATCTGCAACCATCACGAAGACTTTAAAATTTTAGCTATGACAAAGATGGTGGCATATTTTGGTGCAACGCTGAGCCCAGTATGAATATGCATGACGTCTGCAGCTCAGCTAGCTCATTTTATTTTCTAGTTTCGTTTGACGGAATAAACCTCATCTCCAATCTCATTGAAAAAGATGATAAAAATAGTTTTGAAAGAACTAATGCATATTCATACTCGGCTGAGCGTCCCGCCAAAATATACTGCCGACAAAGATCTAGAGCATCGATCATCTTAACGTTCCCATGGGGCATTCAGTTTAAACGAAGGCCAGCCTGACCGATTTAAATGTTGAGCAAAATACACCGATGATAATTTATCTCACGATCGCGGTTGGCTGTTTTCTGATTCGCAAAACACCAAATTACATGCCAAATTCAGTATAAAAAATGCAAATTCGCATTTGATGCATTTTATAGCCAGCATAGCCTAAAATTGGTTAGAAATAACGTTGTAATCAATTTATAACATCTTTGAAACCTCTGCTGTGCCCCAATAATTTGGTGTTGCGGTTTACGCGCAGCCAAATTTTGCACGTGAAAAACCCCTATACTTTTGGATTCTTGTGGCACCTATTCTACTGCAAATCCACTGAAAATCTGTTTTTTACAATTATTTTTTAGGTATGTCATTGTACAATGCCAAAAAATGCCAAAAAGCCATTTGACATGCACTTTGAATTCTTCCCGGGGGAGGGGGGGGCAGTGTCATTACAACGTGTACACCATGCGCGTGTGAAAAAACGCGAAAGGGGGGTTGTTTTTCACGGTCAGACGATGTACGCGCGTACAGTAAAAAGGGTAGCAAAATTGCCAAAATCAGGAAAAATGTATACTTTTAACAGAAGGTTTACTTCAAAGGGGTATCTTTTCAAACTTGAATACTTGTTTAGGTATTCTGAGATCGCCGATAATTACATTACTTGTTTTGGGTATTCTGAGATCGAGAGGTACTTGTTTAGGGCCATTTTAAAAGTCCACACGCGCATGATGTACACCTTGTAATGACACTGGCCCCCCGGGGAATTCGTCAATGCCAAACGACATTTAAAAAATGCCAAATTTGGTGTTTTGGGGCATTAAAAATGCCTAACTGGCAACCCTGGTCACGATATTTTAGCACACAACATCGTGGTTCATCCTGACTTCTCCTGATTTGTCTGGTTTTGTTTACTCCTCGCTCTCACATATTTTCTGTTGAACTGCTGGATCAATCGTATGCCTTTTTTATTTGTCTTTTGTTTTCGTTTTGTTTTCATTTTGTTTCTTGTGTTGTTTACGATATATTTTGTTTATTTCTTTGGTCAATTTGTTTATCCGTACTCCAAATTGTTCTTTTTAATCCAAATATTATGTGGTCTATACGAGTTACAAGCTTGCTTTAAATAGGCCCCATTCATATTTCTTTACATTATACCCACTGTCTCTTTTTTTTTTTGCTATTGACCATTATGTAATATTTTGCATCATTATACCAGTTTTGTTTATGTCAAAGTTTGACTATGTTGATGTATTATTTTTATTTTATATGTATTGAACAGAAATATGAATAAACTGAAATTGAAAATTAAATTGAAATAGAAAATGAACTCAATCGGTAATACACCCTGCTATCAATTGTAAGACGGGCAACGCCTCTCGACGCCGCGGGAATGGTCGATCACTTGTCAAACGTGAGTCGAGATTTTCAATATAGCGCATGACGCTCACGCTGATGTGTCTCGACTATGAGCGGACCATTGGTTCTTAACAACTGACTGTGCCATAGGCCCATTTAAAACAGTATACAAACTGAACAACAGCCCATTCACCGATGCTGTGACGGACCAAAATGCTATCCATGACGTACGCTGAGCCTGCGTCAATTATTTGATTGGTAAAATGACCACACCCATGAACGCGAACGGACATTCACGAGGGGTCGAGGGAGTGCGATCTTACAGATTGAGATATTGTAAGTAAAGGCCTACCTGGATTACAGACAACGGCGGCGTCCCTGGCGTGTGTACAGCCATGTAGTCTGTCATTCGTACACTCGCTTAGCTTGGTTTCTGTACCCGTACACTGTACGTCATTCAGCCAGATGTAGCCCGAACCTTCACCGAAGGATGCCCCTGTTGTAGCCTCACTGGCACTTGGATAACCCAACTGCTTGCATACGACATTGGCATCGTTGATGTCCCAGGCCGTGTCGCAGACCGTCCCCCACGCACCTTGCTTGTAGATCTCCACGCGGCCTTCGTCGGGTCCGTTTCCACCCGGTAAGCGAATATCTCCATCAACTAATTCAAAGAATGACAAGAACACGTGGATGAGCTGTTAGAAAATTACAATAGTAACATATTTTTTTTATTACAACGAATGGAACTACCCATGCTAAAAGAAGATTTCAATAGATATATAGTCGATCTTTATTAAATCTTAAGCTGTTTTTGCACACAACCCTTCTTCAGCCATTCGATTCAAATCAATAAAGCACATCAATATTTTTGGGCCCCAAAACGCACCTTTTCATGAAAATTATATTAACATACAAATTAAGGCGAAAGGAGTAGTACACTGATAGCATACAAGTAGGCCTACCCACACACAGTGTGTTCTGTAACAATACCACTGGGCCTGTGGAAATTAGCTAATTCCACAATGTCGACTCGGGTCGTTCTATAAATAATGGAGGACTTCATAAATGGCTTTTGTTACATTCATTCAAAAGAATACCTTTACCAGTACATTCCGAGGTAAATTAATGTAGAGCCACAGGCCTTCATAAATATTAATAACATAGCTGTAAAGCCCGGCTGTAAAGACCGATCTAGCGATGTTAGTATCTGTGAAATTGCTATTGACGGTGATTCTTTCTTCTAAGAATGGGACTGAGGAACTTGCCTCATTAATACATGTACGTCGATAATCTCCTCAATGCGCTAACCAAGTTTGGAGAACAAATGTGTTTTCTCATCAGCAACTTCATCTTAATCAATATGCAATGTTATTTTCAATACCAATCTGGAGACTACGGAACTTTTTTCTACAGCGTTATTTGGTCAATGCCCTACCATCTGTTACCATCTTCAAAATAATTGTCTGTTACAATATTGTAATCAATCAAAGTAACTTACTAAGTTCATCAGTATCGTCTTCATCATCATCATCCTCTTCACTGTGATCAGTATTATCACAATCACCATCATCACATTCATAATCGTTATCACCATCTTCATCATTGTCAACATCATCATCACCATAATATTCATTATCAACATCATCATCGTCATCACCATCATCAATATCATCATATCCATCGTCTTCATCGTTGTCAGAATCATCACTATCAATATCATCATCACAATCATAATCACCATCTTCATCATTTTCAACATCATCATCATCATCTTCATCATCATTCTCATCTTCACCATCATCACTTTTATAATTATCATCATCACCATCATCACTTTTATCATTACCATCATCACCATATCCATCAGCATATCATATGAAGGTGCGTTGTTGTGGAATAATCTGTCACAAAACCTGAGAAATGCTCAAACAGTTAACGCTTTTACCAGTATGTACTGGCGCATGCACAGAACTTAATGTCGTAGTTATATTGTAACTGTTTATCTATGTGTTAATGTATTTTTTTCTCTGTTGTATTAGGATTGACAGACAACACGGCTTTACACCAACAGGGCCCCCAGGGAGAACAGTGCTAGCTCACTGATGGGGCTACCCTGTATAAAGAACACTTAATAATAATAATAATAATAATAATCACCATCATCACTTTTATCATTGCCATCATCATCTTCATCACTGTCAACATCCTCCTTACTATCATCATCATTGTCAACATCATCATGATCATCATCACTACTATCAATATTATCACTACCAGCATTATCAGCACCATCATCATCATCATCATCACCATCATCACCAGCATATAACCATCATCATTTTTATCATCAACGCCATCATCATCACCATCATCTCCATCATCATCGTCATCACCATCATCATTGCTCATCACCGTCACTCACTTGATTGCAATTTGCGTACTTTACATAAACAAAGGACTTCAGTAAGGTACATCGTACTGACTCATCTATAATTGCAAGACACATACCTGGAAGTTTGCACACGACACCAGCGTCTTGCGCGTGAGTGCAGCTGTTCTGACCGAAAGGGCCACGCGGGCATGTAGCGATGTCTTCCTCGACACCTGCACACTGGACCTCGTCCAGCAGTATCAGTCCAGTCCCTTCGCCAAAAGACGCTCCCGTCCTGAAATCGCTAGCCCCGGTGTATCCCAGTAGTTTGCAAACAACGTTGGCGTCTTTGATGTCCCATTTAGTATCGCAGATCGTTCCCCAGCCACCTTCGTAGTATAGTTCGACGCGTCCTTGGTGAGTATCCGTATTGCCATTCTGGTCCACAAGGCGTATAGCTGCAGATTGTGTCATTGATGATAAATGGTGGGTCCATAGTATGAGCGGGGATACGTGCACCCCACCCCGGGGTAAAAGAAAAGCGGAAAATAATTAAACAACAATGAATTAGAAAGAACGAAAGGGGAATGCGTATTTACGTAGATAACAGTAAGAAAACACATTATTCTAACTCCGCCAATAAGTGTAAATACATACAGATAAAAACTCGACAAAACATGCCGAGGTTTGTTCCAGAATGTGTTAGTAACTATAAAAAAAGGAAATTCTAAATAAAGTTAAACGTTAAACAATGGACACGAACATAATGCAAAACGTCATAGGCTACTCGAAGTTCACAGATCTACAGTAAGAGATTCTGCCACTCTTTAAGATATATTGGTTTGATTTAACATTTGCTTTTGGGCATCGCATATGTTATGGGATATGTCTTTCAAACATTTGATATTCCTTTTCAAAATACAAGAGTACATGAACTTTTTAAAATTTAAAAAGGACAACGCCTATTTGCATTTTATATACGTAATCATAATGAATCTATACAGTTAAAAACAAATTTTAAGCTTTACATGTAAGTAGGACATCGTTACCATCCAAACAAAAAGCAAAGCAAAGCACGTACAAAATTAAAGACAATTTTCTTGCTAGCTTTTAATGATAAACTTTTCCCGCAGTCAGTAGTTCTTTCAATTAATGAACTTTTCCAGAAAATGCTTCTCCCCGATTCCGTTATACGCACTGTACACGATAATCCTAGAAAAAAAAGTTCTATATGTCTACTCACTTAGAAAACACGAACTATATTTCTTGAATTAATATGAAGTCAAGGATTCGGATATGAAGCAAATTTTCATGACATTTTATGATCGTAAAAAAACTGTTCTTTGAGCGTTCTAGTCAATTTCGAAGGCTGTAGTCTGTGAATATAAGCAATACAGGAAATATATATATTTTTTTTTGAGGAGCGGGGGATGTTGGTACAAAAAGGACAACATTACTTAGCATGGTTACAGATAACACAATAGCGTCGTCCGACATGCTGACACTACCTCTAATCCGCGCGTTCACTTGAACATGTCCAGGAGTCTTCTTACCTCGCACCTCACGTTCTGTCAGGTAGAATATCCCCACACCCTTGACGAAGTAGGCGTTCCTTGCCCACTGCACAGGAAAACAATCGTTTACAGACGACATTGCATCGTTGATATCCCACACATGCGCAGCCGCCCACAATGAACCCTTCCGTCAAAATTTCCACTCGCCCTCTGCCTGAATCCGTTCCCTCGCAAGTCGAAGTCCCCTCCCTATATAATTTCAATCATGCAAGGAAGGAAAGAAAAGAGACAAACTCTTAAGCAATAAGTCATTTGGATAAGTGTTTCGGGATAGTCCGTTAAAATTATATAATTACTATTCTCCCACAGACGGTCGTTTTTTCTTTATTATACGATTAAATGAATCTACTTCAATATAGATTATATATATATCATTAAAAAAATTTTAACAAACACCGAATGACATTTTGACATTAATCTGGCAGCAAGATAGATAGATAGATAGATAATAGATAGATAAGATAGATAGATAGATAGATAGATAGATAGATAGAAAATATACATACATCCATACAACAACATACATACATACATAACACACATACATATAATTATAACTTATAGTACTACATTACTACCGTACATAAGAATAGAAGATAGAATAGTTACATACATATCATAATACATACATACATACATAAGACATCATATATACAACATAGACACATTACGTAGATAGCTGACAAAAGATACAGAAATAAAAGATAAATCAATATAAATATAATGAGTATATCTTAAGAACAGAACAAATGATGGATTATATAGATAGATAATAGATAGATAGATAGATAATAGATACATAGATAGATAGATAGATATATTACTAAGACAGATAACGGACGAAAAGATGATACAAACGATGGATATTTCAATTCGTACTATATGACGATACGCGTAATAAAAAATATGTTGTTCTAACCGCGTCTTACATTATGCTTGTATGAATGTAATTATACCACTTCCCATCAGTCTTCTACCTTAGTCCCTACCAATTGCTTTCAACTTAACAACGGCCGGAATTCAGTAATTCAATAACACGAACTGATATTGCTATTCTTGATACTCCATCTCAACATTCAAAACTACCCTCGCCTACTGAAAAGTATCAACATATCAGCTAGAAGACGCATGCATTTAAGTTTACGGGGTCCTTCTAAATACTCTAATGAAGGTATTAGTGGAAATAACATATTATGTGAAAAAGATAATCAAGAATTAAATCTCCTTTCTTCTCCAAGGCGAGAGATAATCAAATCAGACCACCACGACAGAGGAGGGCTGCACATAAAAAGATTTCGCCCTCCGTAGTGGTTTATTTCAACTCTAGCATCGTAATCATTTCATATCGCCGTCAAGCTTTGATGTTGAAAGATTTCCTACAACAAAAAATTTAAATCCCTTGATGCGGTCTCAGAAAAAAACACCACGCTGGAACGAGGAAAGCGCCCCATCTTCATAAACATAAGATAGGAGAAAGGCTACTAATCAAATGATGCTTCCCCACATTATTAATCCAATGTACGAAAAGTTGCATGACAGTCAATTTTAGGATGTACAAGTAACCCCTTTAGACTTCAAAAGAAGAAAATTAAACGTGAAATCCTTTCTAAAACGGGCGGGTATCCTCATACGCTCACATTCGATGAAAGATGGCAGGCGCTTTCTCGGCGGCGTGGGTCTTCTTCTGAGACAGCTTCCCAGAACATATGACATTTTTTTTTTAGAAACTCAAGACATCAAAACCGGGTTTACGCATTATGAAATCGAATCCGACGACTATATAATAACACCTCCCACGCCTATATGGAGCAAAAAACATGTTAAATTTTGTCCAAGCCCTCTCGGGTCACCGATTGAAATCTCTCCGCACTTGAGAAGAAAGAAAATAATAAGATTTCTTTCCAAGATTTGTATTTTTCAATAAAAACTCATTAGGCCATCCTTACAGAAAGACCCCTTCAACCAAAATGCATCGTTATAATGATTGCAATACTTGAGTAGGAGGATATCTCCATCCTGGACCCCTTAAGGCACACCACCTTCTACAAAAGCCACAATAGAATCAATGAAGTGTCTCCGAAGCTATAATTTACTAATACCTCCTTCCAATGCTTGCACTTCCGATCATAGTTGAAATCACGATTACCATATACCACTCGTACGCGTAACCTTGTTATGGTGATAGCACCGGTAGTTATACATAAAACATAAATAATTTAAGTTCCCAAATAAACAAATTTCCGCAACACCCAATGTTAAATGCGTCGTACCACCAGCAGCTAACAGCAGAGCAAAGTCATATACTGGTACGATAACATTTGGTAGAGGGTCTTAAATCGTAGTCGTTCATCAAGAAGTTTATATAAAAGAAGCAAAGCAGTAGCAAAGAACATTGCAGCCATTGTGCGAGACAGTTTCAGTAGCGAAATATTTTGTCTACTTTAAAATTAACTTTCAGCGCAAAACTAAAAGAGCCAATCTCAACAAGCCATTCGTTAATTATAGCATAAGTTCGGAGACACGTAATACGACTTTGACACTCGAAAAAAAAGGAAATGAAGAGACTGAGGCAGGTAAATAGAACGCAATGGCGTATGATATTAAAGAACATCATTAAGAAAGATTAAGATATGATAAATTATGGATATATAGGTAATAGATTGATCGTAAAAGATAGATAGATAATAGATAGATACTGATAATATAATAGAAGATAATAATAGATAAATGATATTTTAGAGAATAGTCAATAGACAATAGATAGGTAGTAATAGTAGATAGTAGAGAGATATAGTATAGATGCATGATATTTAAAGATAATATAGATAGATTAGATAGATAGACCGGCTAGGTAGGTAGGGATATATACATAGTACTACATACATACATACAAATACATACAACAGTCCATACATACATACTACATTACACGACACAACAGGAACCAGACATACATACAACACACATACATACATACATACATACAACACACAACATAATCACAAGTCAATAATTGTGGATACGAGAAACAAAAATTCTTGGGCGCAAGACATTTTCATCACATTTTTACAGGGGCGGGGATTTCTCAACCCCCTTCAAGATCCCGATATAATATTAATACATGACTAGGTATTTTACACACCATTGGTTCAGTAATGTCATTCGTAGCTAAAATGGCCTTAACCCCTCTTCAACCTTTAGCCAAGAGGTTAGATGTTCAACACTTATACATTAACGCCTTTTGGCAGGAATAAATAGTGGTAGAAACCCTTTTGCATAAGACCGACGATACCACCAGAACATGCCATTGCAACAAAAACCAAGGTCAGTAACAAAACTGCACGAGACGGCGTACCCAGCGCAGGTATATAAAACACGTTCAATGCGGACAAAAGGGTATGGGCAAGGTAAATTCCGAGGCATAT
>JZLH01S0339244.1:39423-51077 GCA_001188425.1 Eucidaris tribuloides
AATTTCTGCAAGAACCGAATACCAAAGAAATGAGAACAGAATTGGAGAAGTTGAAGTAGTGATAAAATAGATTGTAAGGATTTCATAGTAAATAATACCAGGCAAAAAAAAGGACAATGTTTAGACTTGAATTAAGATTTGCAAATAGTAAATCCATGAGATTACACAGCCTTGTAGCTATAGGAATTAGGAACAATCATGCAAGAATTCCATGCACACTGCATTGGAGTCAGGGCGGTGCCAGGGTAAAATTCTTAATGGGAGGCAAAAAATCTGATGAAGAAATTTGCCTGCTAAAACAAATTTTACCTGCCAAATTACAAGCCAAACATATCTGACAAGGCAGGGGCAGGGGCCGATGACGACAAAACAACAATTAACCGGTCCATTAACACTCACGGAGCGAGCCTGTTCATAGTCATTTGCTTGCAAACATAACAGCCAGGACGCTGAATTTTGACAAGTTTTTTCTTTGAAAACATTACTCTAGTCCTTAAGATTTGCCCCAAATATAAAACAAAAAAACACTTGACTACCTTACTAATCTGGACTTGGTGTTCATATTCCAAATATCGTAAAAAAAAAATAAAAAAATTGATCTGGTGGCAAAAACTGTAAGTACTGAAAAATGACCATGGACGCCATACAGAGGTCGAAGCCTTCGGTCTAATTATTGCAGGATTATGACTTTGGGGCATAAAGCTTTCAAATAAACCAAAAATTCCCAAAACTAAACTTGGGCTTTAATCCAACTAAATCTTTTTTAAGGGCTATACTATAGAAAGCCGTATCTTTTTTGAATTAAAACTTAGTTCAGAATGATAGGGGCAATATAGTATCTATTGCACTATATTCCCCTTGCTTTTTTTTTTTGCTAGTGCCAAAAAATTGTATCTACTAGATCTACTACTACAAATGAACAACAAATTTTTCCCCAAAATGGTTAAATCCCCATTATTTTCATTACTTTGAAAAAAAAGGGGGCAGCCTTACTCTCACCAGTCACGGGGGCGGGCACCCGTAGAACTATGGGGTAGTACAGATCAAAAGAAGCTGGGGACGGGTCTAGCGGTACGGCTAGCTAGCTTCGGACAACTAGCAGCAGAGCCGTAGAAGCAGCAGTAGAACAGCAGCTGTGCCGCGCCGCGTTAGCAACCCGACCGCAAGCGCGAGGTCTTGGGACCGCCTAGTCAGCCCGCAGACTTAACTTAGATCTACAATCGCGACCTCATCTCACTCACTCTTCAACTACTCACTTACATTTATTTTGCTGTACATACTACTTACTTCAGCTCTTGGAGTAGGACACTGGAAACAAAGATGTGAGCAAAATCAAGACAGTTTTATACAGATCACCAAACAAAGTCATAATTTTGTTTATTCATATGGGTGTTGCAATGAACAGCTGATTATTTATCCCCAGGTCGCAGCCATCTTGCTTGTTTACATTTACTTGTGAGTTGACTTACCTGTATTCTTCCGCAGTCTACGTATTCAGTCGCAATTTTTAACGTCTAATTGAAACTTTAATCCATGTAAATATATATTTACATAACTGAAATTACATAATCTAACTTGAATTTGTATTTATTTTGATTTGCTTTGAAGATTTATATAAAAAAATAGAAACTATTTTTTGATGGTGGAATATTCTATTAAATTGGCTAGGTAAAGCGACCATATCGGCAAACGCAAGTAACATCACAAAGACAGAGTAGGTGAGTCTTACGAGATTCGGGAAGTAAAATATATAACACTCATTTGGTGAGTGAAAATTTCTTGACACAATTTTTAAGGAAATGTAATTAAAGTAGAAATTGTCCTCCTTACATGTATGTGTTTATTTAACAATTAAATAATGCGTTACCAGGATATGCCATGAATGTTTGCGTGTAATCGTGGTAATATGTGGAGAAAATGTTTATTCCAAGACCGTATAAGATGTACGTACACACACGCACGCGCGAGTGACTGAGCTGCTGAGACCGAGGCGAGAGGCACGAGTCGCAAAACAAAATCGAATTGGCCTGCGCGTGCGTGTGTTCAGTGTTCGATGTGTGTGTGCATTTTGCCATGCAGTGTTATTTGTGGGAAGGAATATCTGAATTTGTCGGGAATGTACATTCAGTTCATATACACGTGTATTCAGTTTTAATGTAGTAAATCACAGTCTCGAGAGATTCAACCAGATATGCAACCTGGCAAAACCTTTACGTCTGATCTTTTTCTTGAATTAACCCGGCCGTGTGATGTGTGTTGTTGCCGTTGCCATTTGACAATAGTGAGCTTTCGTTTTGACAACGGACGGACTCAAGAACGGTAATCCGATACCAAGATCGATCTGCGCATGCGCCACCCCCCGCATCGCTGTCGGCGTTGAGGAATCAAGAACGGGAATTCTGAGATTTTTCGTTCTTGAGCCGGAGCAACGAGTTGAGGACAGCAGCCAATCAGCGCCCTTACAGATGATGTCAGTGCAAATCGCACGTGCGGAGGCTGCATTTTGTAAACAAGCCCTCGCACGTTTTCCATACACGTAGAGTTTAGGTGCATTGATTCACAAGTTTGTAGGAAACCCGGGGTAGGAAACATGGATTCAGGTTCTCATCATGGTCATGCAGATGATATTTCTGTCAGTATTTGTCCTTATTTGATTCATTTGATAAATAATATTTGTAAACGTCAAAATAGTTTTGTATCATCATCATCATGAATGTAAAAGTTATCTCGCTCCCAGATTCACACACACGTGCCTACATGTACCTGGTTGTAGTGTATCGCTATGATGTGCTGTGTGAGGGCAGGAATGTTCATGTATGAACTTGAAGTTTTGAACTCCATTTTTTCAGACATAGTTCACATTTTCTTGGTTTGTTAATGTCATACAGCAAAACACATTCTTCATAATCTAAGATATCACAAATAGGCTATATCCTAAAATTGCATTACAGAGTCTGTTCTGATTGAATTCACGCGCGCCCGGGTCACGTCAGGAGCAGGTAGGGGCGGGTCAAATGATGTCACACGCACCGCCGCTCGCGTTCTCTGTCTTATTTTTGCGAAACTGCTAGTGAATACCACGGACGGACGGCTAGAACGAATTGCTCACTGTTCTCGTTTTCGTACGCGGTGTCAAAGCGAAAGCTCCCTATTGGGCATGTTGGGGGGACTGAATCTAAGAACAAGATATCTGGGGCCATGATGAGGTCTATGCCCTATGGATAATGCATGTTATATTGAAATCAAATGCTCTTCAAGAACTTGAAGTTAATATTAAAAGTAAATATTAATCATGCATGGACTTGTTGATATTCCACAAGATCACTTCTTCTCCCATCCTGCAAGTAGAACTACGAGAAGGCACTGTTTCAAGATTCAGAGAGAACATTGCAGACTAGACGTCAGAAGTAAATCTTTTAGTAGACGAGTACAGTAATACAAGATTGGAACAGTTTGCCGGAAAGTATAGTGGTCTTAACAACAACAGACAAATTCAAATGATGCATCGACAGGTATTGGTGGGACCACCACTTTGACCTCCCATGACTCCACTCCTGTGCGTGCCCTGCTCAGTAAAGTACTGTATAGACCAACCCAGAAGTAGTGACCGGGAATTACAGGCCAGCGCCTTCTTCCTGTACCCGATGATGATGAAAAGCAAAAATTCCACATATCTAAACATATTGTTGGGCATGGCATCAGCAGAAGTTGGGGGATCTGCGTTGATCTGCGGCCACTAATAGACGTGGGGGGGGGGGGGGGGGGACATGGCAGTCACCCCACCTATGAAAATATTGTCCCAGGCTAAAGTAAACATGGCAGTGGAGCTTGCTGTAGTATAGGCCAAACTAATCCAACAGCTGAAAATTTCATAAAATGGATTAATGCAAGAATATGTAAAAAAATCAGTGCAATTGGCATCACAAAACCACTAAATTTAACATTAAAAATACTATTTAACAATGAACATACACAGTTTCTACTTTAGCGCCGAAAAATGTTTACATTTCCTCTTTTGCTCCCCCCCCCCCCCCAACCAATCTGAAGATGGATCGACGCTCTTGGCATAAATTTAAGAAAGTCATTTTTGGGAAGTCCAAATCAAGTCAAAAGTCATTTGTTGCAAGTCCCAACTTTAGTCTCAAGTCATTTGTTGCAAGTCAAAGTTAAGTCACACACAGGTCCTGGTCATAGCATAGATGTAGGTGGGCAAATCAAGTAAAGTCCCGACCAAGTCAGCTGGTCATAGCTCAAGTCCAAGTCAACTTGTCGAGATCAATTCGCAAGTCATTTTGACTTGACTGTCGAGTCGATCAAGTCAGTCACGTCAAGTCAACTCACAAATCGATTCCATATCATTACCAAATACCATAAATTTTACTTAACCCGTTGGAGACTAAGTACGAGTTCACTCTTGTTGGGGTCTATGGAAAATGCATGTTGTAGTGAAATAAAATCGTCTCCAACGAGTTAAGTACATGTAGGTTATTGTAATGATAATGACTATGAGGAGATGGTAAATACAGAGCTTAGCCTAGTCTTGCCTAGAGCATCTGTGGTATGTACATCTGTGTAAACTGAAAAGTAATTGGATTGTAATTGATTCCAAGCCTAGCTTCTTAGACTTTATATATGGAGAATGCTACTGAATATGCCAAATGTTTTATGATTCACAAATTTTGCGACTTAACAATGGTGGCAATTTTCATTTCCAAATGTACATGTATGTGGGCAATTTCACAACATGGGACATGAGTTTGAAAGTCTGACTCGTCATATCGACTGGTATTTGGCAATTGGCATACTAGATGAATGATGATTTTAAAATCTGAATGATAAGTTATGTGCATGTACTTTCATTGTCAGTTCAAGCAATATTCTTTAATGCATGCTCACTCATGCATGACTTGATAATTCAATCATATTTTCACACAGAACTTAGTCAATTAGTTAAGAAATACTCCTGCCAAATTATTTGCTCAAACTTATTTCATTAAAAAGTTATAGTATTTTGAAAAAGGGGGAAGTTACTTTTTTTGTGGTGTTTATGTAGACCTAATTGTTGGTAGAGCACCTAGTTCTCTCTCTCTCTCTTCATCCTATTCAGTTTGCAACAATTGAAACAATTTTAGGCAGTAGGCAGATTTTCAGATGCCTACAATCATTCTATCGGATCCTTGGTCTATTGAGCTGTGATGAGCAGTTAATGGACAACAAATTTACTGAGATTTTCCAGATGACTGCTTGTAAAGGACAGACCAAATGTATGTTACATCATCTTACATGTATATTTCATGTTTTTGTTTTTGTTTTTTCTATTGAGCAGGTCCCAGGCTATAAAGTGTATAAAGTGAACATGGCAGTGGAGCTTGCTGTTGTACCAGAGACCCAAACCAATCCAAAGGATGATAATCCATATGCAGAATATATGTGGATGGGAGAGGAGGAGAATGAATTTGACTTGGATGTGAGTACAACATCTTGCAGCTACAATACATTTGCACACTTCGCTCAACTGCCTTACAATTTCTTATGTCTCCGCTTGCATGACTTGTTGAGCTGGTGTATACATTGCACTCAGCCTTTACTTTTGAAACATTGATTTTAGAAGAAAATGTTGTGCAGCAAATTTGAAGATTTGTCTCAATTTTTTGCGATGGTGTTTGTTTGTGTTTGTGATCACAGTCATCAGACATGAATGTTACACAATTATGCAGAATACATGTGTTCAGCACATGCTTTGTTACATGGACACATACACTCAAACACATACTGCTTTTCCTCTTGACAGAAAAAAAGCGTAGTGCCATAAATATGCTGATTTATTTAAAAAATATCTTTATAAGCATGTCAAAAGCAGAAGAATCAGTGTTCGTGCAAGCTAACACAAACAATGTGTGCTGCACTCTATTCTTAAATATAATCCTAGAATGTCGACCTCAGTCGATACTGGAAGCTTAGAGTAGGTTGACCTAAGACGTCATAGGCGGGTTAGGAAATTCAAGGTGAAATCCAGTGTGGTAGCAAAGTGTTTCAAAAACAGATGAAAAATCACAGAAATATACTGAAAGTTTGAGAAAAAAATAGGCAAGTGAGGATAAAGATATTGAGTATTGAAAATTTTAAGAGATCATCACAACATTGTTACATTCACTGTGAACAACCATCCATTTGTTTTGTATGCATTTTTGTTTTGTTATGCCTGAACATTGAAAAATTATTATTATTGTAGTTCCTAAGTCATTTGAAATGCAGAGTTGGGAAGTGGTACTAATTTTCAGTAAGTTTTGCTGAAAGTGGCGAGGAATACTGATGGTTGCATGAAAAATACTGATTTTTATCAAATCAGTTTTGTGTAATTCTATTGCATTATGTTAGAATTACTGATTTTGACTCAAAATATGGCAAAATTTTTCAGCTGTGAAATTACTGAAAGGCAGTGATGAAGGTTGGCAGCTCTGGAAATGTACATATAAAGCATGATATCAGCAAGTATATGTTTGTTGATTTTGATATTCCTTAGCAGGGTAATGACAGCTTCATTCAATGTATTCATGTCCTAGGTCTTAGCACAGTTAGAAGAGGAGGAATACTTGGATCAGTGCTTCCAAGAAATGCTTGAAGAAGAAGCCCTCGGCCTATTTACGCCCCCACCAGTGACATCAGTTAATGCCAATGAAATACAGTCCAGTAATTCATTGCCACCCATCCAAAACCTGAGTCTCACCAATGCAAGTAAGTATACACAGTAATTGTATGTCTTCTTTTTTTTTTTACATAGCCTTGTTTATTTAAAATTACAAAAAAGAGCAAGTTTAAGGTCTTGTGGTATTTTGTAATGCATTTGACTATCAGTGCATAATTAAGAGTCTTCTTTCAAGTAACAAAAACAAAAACCAACAACATTGAAACTGTATTTAATACGAGTGATCTCTTACTCATCTGAAAAAAAAAATGAGGTCAAAATTTATGATTAACATGTTGATTTGTGTAGAGAATAGGTATAAAAAAAAGTATTTGTGCTGTTTTAAGCTACTCTGTTCTTTATCAGAATGTCATGTTCAGAATACCAAGTTATTAATAGATGGATTTATAGCACTTTTATTCGGATTGTATTGATCTGCAAGTACTCATCATTATCTTCACCAGATGGGCAAGAAAATGGACACCGTGGTAATGGTGATGTCGTTCTAGTGCCTGCAAACGAAGTTGGATATGAGGAGGGAGCCGGGGGAGATGGTCCCACAGTGTATGGGCAATCGTGGCAACACACAGCTGACTGCCCGCCAGGCAAAGACGAGGTGAGAAATACCTTTATTAAAGACACTATATATAACATTGTGGAAGACCCGTTTAAAAAATTGTTAAACTTTGCTATCTGACATGTCTGACAGTGTTTGAAATAAATAAACACCCTGGAACACAAAAGTTCAGACAGTTACGTTGTCACTTGACAGATTATTCTCGGCCGATGAAAATTCTGCAACACAGTAGTCTATGGGGGGGGGGGAATACTGTAATGGTCTCTCTGTCTCAATGATGTTTACTTTTTTAAAGCACTTTATAATCATTTAGAAATGCAATTTTTTTCAGCGCTTCATTTTTAGACCTTATCAGAGAAACTAGTAGCATGGGGAATCGTAGCTCACATTCTTTAAATGGAAATACATGTATTGTTATATGATGCCTTCAATGGCATTGTATAAAAATGTTTCCAGTTTTAAAAAAAAATCTGAGCTACATAACTCCCCATGCTACCAGTGTCTCTGATTAGGTCTAAAAATGAAGCCCTGAAAAAATTGCAATACAAAATATCATCATGTGCATTTAAAAAGTGAAAATCATTGAGCAACCATTCCAGTTTTCCCCCACAGACTGCTTGGTTTGCAGAATTTTCGTCCGCTGGCAATAATTCATGTGCCAATTTTTATCTGTACATATTTACGAGTGACAACATAACTGTCTGAATTTTTGTGTTCTAGGTTGTTTATTTGTCCATTCAAACACTGTCATATGTCAGATAGCAAAGTTTACCAATATTTAAAACGGGGCTTCCACATTGCTATTTACTGTATGTCTGTAACCTTTTGAGGATGATGAACAAGATATCTTGTTCATGGGGGTGTATGGGAAATGCATGTTATCGCAAAATCAAACCTTTTCTAGTGGGTTTATCATTTCTGAAACGAGCCCTTACAAAATACGCCGGCTTTGGGCTATTACAGGGTTCCTGCGGTCATGTAAAACCTGGAAAAGTCATGGAATTTTGAAAACGTTTTTCCAGGCCTGGAAAAGTCATGGAAAAGTCCTGGAATTTCATAAATTTGTATGGTTTTTGCCTTTTAATGATCTTCTTTTGATATTTTTTATTTTAATGGAAATACTTTTTTACACTAACCACATACATTTTCATGAATTTGCTGGGCCAAAAAGGTCCTGGATGTCTGAAATTTATAATGGAAAAGTCATGGAATTTATTTTTGTAAATGGTGCAGGAACCCTGCTATTATCTTCTATACAGTGAAATATAGCCCTAGTAAATATTTTCGCAGCAGCTTTATTTTCTGATACTTCTGGAAAAGTTGCCCCCCACAAATTTGATGATTGAAGATAACATTCCAAGACATCATATTCATATTCACTACATGCATCAAGTGGAACAGAAATAAAAAACGCAATAACCTACCATGTGAGCATGGATTTTGTACACCTGTAAACGGTAAATGGACTCTGTGACAAATTTTAACCGGCCAACGGTGTCTCCGCGATTAAAAATTATTTTGGATTCAAATTCAAATTCAAATTCAACTTTATTTCCACATTAAAAAAACAATGTTGATGTACATACAGTGATAAAATGAAAGTTATATACAAAATAGAAACAAAACAGATATTCACATAAGTACGAAATAATGTGGAGGAAGTCAATAGAAAGTCACAAGAGTAACTTATATACATTAACCCCCTAAGCGAAAGACGATTATAGAAACATTAAAAGAGGGAGAAAATATATACTAAAACCAGGGCTCGACACTAGCACTTGCCCGCTTGCCCGGGGCAAGTAAAATTTCACGTGGCAAGTAAACTCAAATTTTAAATTTTACTTGCCCGATTGGGCAAGTAAAATTTTGATCATGAAATGAGCAAAATATGTTCATTTTATTTAATTTGTGACTCCTCTTCATAAATCACCTACATGTATTTCAACCCCAGAATTAAACTAATAATGTCGTCCAGTGCTATAAAAAGCTTATTTTTCAAATTTACAGAGAAATCACTTTTTAAGGTTTTTGTCTATTGTTTATCGGGCAAGTAAATCTTCCATTCGGGCAAGTAAAAATCTCAAAGTGATAATTTCACTTGCCGACGGGCAAGCAGGCAAAAAGTTAGTGTGGAGCCCTGCATAAACAATAAACACATGACAAAATAACAAAATGCCTACGGTGTTAATCAATCACAAGGTTGAATATATTAAATTATTATCATTAAAGAGACGAACCATATACTTTTTTATCAAATATTTTTTATAGTTTCGTTTGAAGCAAGGAAGAGATTTACAGTTTTAAGGTCAGTGTAGTGCATTCCACACTTTTGGTCCATTAAAATTCAAATTTGTCGCGCTAGGGATGTTCGTACTTTTGGTAAGTGATAATCATTGCTCTGCGAGTTGAATACGTATGATATATTGAATTTGTAGAGAAATTTGCGTTAACAAATGACGGTAATAACTTATTCTTACACATATACATAAAACTCCCTACTTGCAAATTATTAATATCATGAAGAGAAGATATTTAATCTGGCGAACAAGAGAGCTGAGTGAGAATTATATGCAGAGTGGGTATTAAACGGATTGATATCTTCACTTAAATTTGAAGGTGTGTTAGCCAAAATTCAAGGAAGGCTTGTATCACACACTATTCGTTGAAAATATCTTTTCCATGTTCTTGGAATTCTGTGGTAACTTGACCCTGTGATTTGGTTGTAACTGCTGAATTTAATGTCAAAAGGTAAGGGTTGGTGTGAATAGACAGAAGTAATAGTCAACTCTACCTAATTTGAATTTCTTGGGACTGAAGAAAAAAAATTCAGCTTAGAGAAAATTTGACTTATGAGGGGTTACTATACAGACTGTACATGAGAAAAACATCCCAGTTTCAGTGACTGCAATACCAGGCAAATACCATGTGAGCTGTGAGCTGTATTTGTCTGCAGACAAAAAGGGAAATTTGATCAGGTTTTGCCATTTTGTCTTATTGTATATGTGACCTGTCACCACAATACCCTGATAAGGTTGCACAAGCCGAAGGTAAGGAAAGTGCCAAATATCGTAATTATGATATAAAGTATGAGAGTGAAGTGACCTCAGAATTCAAGAGGTTTATGACCTTCACATGTTGCAAAAGTTTGAATATTTATATTTTGCACCCAAAGTATTTTTCTCACTATGTTTATGTTTCATGAGATGTGTGACTTTAGCAGGCTATCGTGGTGATAGGTCATATATGTGGAATTGTTTTAAAGTCATCCTTGCCCCACCCTGTTATAAATTTTTGTCAAATTGTTTCTTGTTCTTTATCAGCACCATTCAGATTCAGACTCATCAGATGGGTCACCGCAGAGATAGAGCAAGCTTCACAGTGACTGAAAAAAGAAGAGAGAGAGAGAGAGACTGCATGCATTCCTGTCTTATAAGTATTGGTAACCAAATATTCATATATATATATTATATATGTATATATTTATGAGGGAACATAAAATCACGAGTTTTGGAAATATGACTATTCATCGTTCAACATGAAAATGTGTTGCCTGTTCTGTGTTTTCCATTTGTAGTTGCCAATCGTTTGGCCATTTTGTATTCACTGTATTTAAACTGAAGCTAATTGGCAGCAGTGTTTAAAATTACCTGTACAAAACCATTAAAATGTGTCAAGTAAGATACTCATCACTTTTGTTCAATTATTGAGTGTTGTACGTAAATATGTGGTGGACTGTACCCAGATGTTTAAATTTACAAGCAAATATAAATTCTTCAAAGAGGACCTTGCTGCATGTTGTGTTTTCAAACACAAACATTGAAATTTTCATCACATTAGTTATGTGAAGTTGATTTCATTCAAATGGAAGTGTGTTTAGTACAGACAAAATCTTAGAAACAGTTTTTGTTACTACAAGATTGCTTTTGCTTGAAAAGTCTCATATTATTTTAGCACTGGAGATCAACCAACAGAAATAAGGGATAAGTACTAATTTACAGATTGTGTTCTTGATTGTACAATTCAAGAGGAAAACATAAAGATAAAATCATTAATAACGAAAAGATTCACATAAATCCTCTCACAAAGCATTGTAGACTATGGAAAGTCAGCTTTCAAGCAAAGTAGAATAATAAATACCAATTAGGAAAACGTACCAACGCTGCTTGAATTTAGACTTAAAGAAATAGGATTAATGGTGGAATGACATGCAATGGTAAGCCCAAGGAGAGTGGTGATTGCTCATCTCTCTGCTGAATTCTAATATGATGTATTTGTAACTCACAATGCCCCAAAGACGAGCCGTTTCTGACATGTTTAGCTCAGGGGCTCAGCTTTAAAGATTGTGTCAGGGATGTGCAAGTCCATTACTTCCCTTCATTATCAATACCAAAT
>JZLH01S0339422.1:5084-15150 GCA_001188425.1 Eucidaris tribuloides
TAAATATGTAATTGTTATTGCGCTCAAACATATTTTAGTTTTTAATTTAGTCATCTTAGGAAATCCAAAAATTGCTTCACATACTGCGTTTTTGTGAAATAAACACTCGTCTTGAAAATTTTGGACGATGTAGGAGAAAGAACTTAAGTATCAACAAAACATTCCATAATTATGAGCATGAGTGTATGTACGCCTACGTAAGGAACTAGTCTGTCTATATTTACCGTTTTGTTATATAAAAATGTCGATCTGTGAGCTCCCTATTCAGGTTTCATGTCATTTAAAACGAAGTTCTTTTTCCATTTGCAGGGTCGTCACCTTTTGTTAATATTTGTCAAGAATGCAAGGTTCCTCATAAAGTGACGACGATCTTATGCTGCAAAAAAATTAGTTTTGTTATATTCCTTTCATAGTTAAACTTTGAATGCGATTTGTGGTTCGTTGTTTGCGAAGATCGGACTTTGGAATGAATTGTACATCTTTAAACGTCTTTAACAGTTGCAATACCTTTCTATACTCTACAGTTCTGTAGTTCTACCTTAGTTGTTTCTCCTGCCCTTCCTCATACTCTTACCTGTTTTCCCTTTTTTCTCCTCTCCTCTCCTCTCCTCTCCTCTCTGTACTGTTTTTTCTTGTCCTGTTTTTGTTTCACTGTATTGTCTTTATACCGGTATTGTCCTATAGTATTAACTGTTTCATTTGTCCTCGAACGGATATCAGTCTAAACCACCGAACGGGGCAAGCCTGGCTTCAGTATAGGTTCCTCATTTCCATCCTTCTTTCCATAATACATGTATTTGTTTGCTTTTACTTTTGTTGTTTGAGCCGCAAAATACTATGCATCCACACAAATATTATCAAATTAACAGAATAACAACAATATCATCTAGTGTCTTTGGATACTTCACAGTTCAGAACCGTTTTTGTGAACCAGTGTAAATTTAGTATACGAGCGGCAGTTCACGTGTAATTTTTATGGGACACCATCATTAGGACGTCTCATTACCTATTTCCGCTCGTACAGCTGAAGTGCACAGCTTTGCAAACTCGTCTCTAACATTGAAACTACTGAACGAAAATTGACGTTCTAATTGTTGTTTTGTTAAAAAAAAAGAAGTTAAGAACACGCTATCAGATGAACATGAAAAGGGGAATGGGTAAAATCACTATAGTTGATAAATTTTGTGTGCCGTTTTTTTTTTCTGGACCTAACTGTATAGGACCCTTCTCCTGATTGCTTTTCAGCCATGAGTCTATTTCTCAACGAGGAGAAACTTAACAGACCCATTCCTTCTTCTAACACCAGAATTATGCCCACTTTATCCACACATAACGAAACAAGACGCTCCTGCTTGTCGGTATACTATAACGTATCGCTCTCCAGTTAGAAATATGACGTACGATATACCCTCCCTACTCAAAAGTATTGCAACATACACAATAACGCATGCATTTTGAGTGGAAGGGGTCTTTCTTTAATGACGTCCTAATGACGTTTAAAAATGGAAAATAAAAAAAAATATTTCAAAAGAAGTCAATGAACAATCTTTCCCTTTCCTTCTCCAAGGCTGAGAAATTATCAAATGCAGGCGCACCCACGGCAGAGGGGCTGGAACAGAAAATTTAAATTTTTTTTTCGCCTCCCTGTAGGGGTGGGGTGTTAATTCACACCAGCAGCATAATTCGGTTTCATTTTTCTCGTAAAACGGTTTTGATGGCTTGGAAAGACTTCCCACGAACCAAAAAAATGCCAATGTGTTCCTTTGACGCTGTCTCACAAAGAAGACACCACCCCGCAAAGACGAATGCGCGGATTGCGCCTCCTATCTTCATAAGACAGTAGTAAGGAGGATACGCCCCATATTTTAGAAAAGACCTCTTCAAGTTCTAATTTTTTATTCTTTCTCAATTTTAAAGGTGGTTTAATATTGCAAACATCCCAAAATTTGCTGACATGCGACCTTTTAGTATATTGGGTATAATAATGTGGAGAGAATGTCATCATCTTTATATAAGTAGCCTTATCCTCCTTAAAACTGTCTTATGAAGAAAGGAGGAGCTTTCTTCTTCGCGGGATGGTGTCTTCTTTCTGAGACATCGTCAGAAGAACAAGTTGGCATTTTTTGTTTGTTGGAAGTCTTTCCAAGCCATCAAAACCGTTTCACGGGAAATATGAGACCGTATTACGATACTAGTGTGAATTAACACCCCACCCCTACATGGAAGCAAAACAATGTTAAATTTTATGTTCCCGTCCCCTACGCCGTGGGCGCGCCTGCATTTGATAATCTCTCCGCATTGGAGAAGAAAGGAGAAAGAATATTCATTGACTTCTTTTGAAATAATTTTTTTATTTTCCATTTATAAACTTCATTAGGACGTCATTGAAGGTAGACCCCTTCCACTCAAAATGCGTGTGTTATAGTGTATGTTGCAATACTTTTGAGTATAGGGAGGGTAGTAGGTACTTTAGGTGTGCACATCAGCGTAGCCAAAGGGGGGGCATAGGGGGCAATTGCCCCCCCCCCATAATGCATTTTCCGAATTTTGTCGGTACATTTGAAATTTTGTCGGTACATTTAGACCTTCACCCATGCAATCTCGTACCGACAAAATGTACCAAGTACCGACAAAGAAATGACACTTTTTATATGTAAAATTGCAAAATTTTCAAACTCGCTCGCTCCGCTCGCTCTCAAAAACGACTTAGATTTTGTTGATAGTGCTTTGCCGGTAATTTGTCAATCATACTATCATAACGTCATATGTCGGCAGTAAGAGAACCACGTCATCTTGTACCAACAGAATGTTCCAATAACCGACATAAATGCTGCGTGAAATGGAAATTTTTCTGATGTCAAAATGCGAAATTTTTCTCGCTTGCTCCGCTCGCTCGCATAATAACTTATACGTCATAAACGTTAATTTTTACCGATAAATTGTCAGTCATAATGTAATACCAGAAATAAAAGAAGAGAAAATTTATTGAATACTAACATTTTTAAGGGAAACCAGTGGGACTGTAATCAAACCGGCATTAAAAAAGGCTTCCTGAAATGGAATATGCTTGTCGAACATATTACCTTTGTATAGATTTCAAAAGGAGAGGAATTTCAAACCTGAATTATCAAATAGAAAGGGTCTTTTAATATTGGCCTATTTGCACTTGACCGTTTTAAGATGGAATTCACATTTTCTCAATACTTCATATTCATGAGGTTACATGTACCAAATGTATATCCCATTTCCCCCTGATACACGTATAGAAGAGCGTTCCTGTCAGATAAAAAGTATACGCGATGAGGCACTCGCTCGCTTCGCTCGCTCGCACATATAATGATAATCCACTTTAATTTTGTTGCCAATGCTATCATAATGCCAGTATTGCATGACAAAAGTTACAGTTGCCAAAAACAAATTAATGGAGAACTCTACAGAGCTTGGCAGGTTAAGTTATATATAAAGGAGCAAATCGTCTGTATTCTGGGGCGCTCGCTCGCTACGCTCGCTCGTATTCTTGTACACAACACACACACACACACACACACACACACACACACACACACACACACACACACACACACACACACACACACACACACACACACACACACACACACACACACACACACACACACACACACACACACACACACATGTATATATATGTACACACAAACACAATCACACACACACAAACACACACACACGTGCACGCGCGCGTGCACACACATGCGAAATTGAATTTGCCGTTGTCGGTACATTTGGATGTCTTGACCCCCCCCCCCATACCAAAAAGCTGGCTACGCTACTGGGTGTGCATCAAAAACGTACACTGCAAAAAGAGCGGTGTTAGATTTAACACCACGGGTGTTAAATTTAACACTGCTCCAACTTTAATAGAGGACCACACCGAGAGGAGTTGAAACTACACTGTGATGGTGTAGAAAAGTGATCACTTGACACTTCTTGGTGTTAATTTGACTCGACAGCTGGTGATGTTTGTGACGCTGCGCCGGTGTTAATTCAACAATGACACTGCATGGTGTTGATTTGAAACCGCTGGTGTTAATTGCAATGGTATATCACCGGGCCGGTATAGTTTCAACACCTGTCGGTGTGGTCCTCTATTGGAGTTGGAGCGGTGTTACTTTGGTGTTGTCCATATTTTTTTTCCAACATCAAGTAGTTTAGCGGGAAGTTGTTATTCTTTTTGTTGACGTTAAACATCAACAAGAATTAACAGGAACTAATTAAAGAGAATACACAGTACTGGTTGATTACTTGCAGAACAACAACACTTTAATACACAAAAGCTTTTCAAAACCTATCTGGACAGTAACTGGTATTCTAAAAATGTCACTAATTACAGGAGAGAGTATTGAATAACAACAGAAACACTCCGTTTTGGACATAATCTGTTACACAAATCACCACTGCATGACAAAAGTACTAACACAGAATATCTATTATGTGGGACTATTTAATTGTAATGCATACACACTGCTAGCAACGGAGGCCTTACTCGCGTCGGCGTACGTCAAAATGCCAATTCCTCAAACAACTTTTTTTGTATTTTTATGTATATAATTGAATAGTCCCAACATTATAATGCCGAAATGCTGAATAATTACTCATCAGCTGAAAATAATAGAGAATGATTGAAATTTGATGAAAGATTTTCCATCCATGCAACCATTACTGTAGTATTCTCTCTTAACCCCTAAAAGAACCGATTTTTAGATTTGAAGTGACACCCCAGTGGTGTAAATGTTAACAACCTATAAATGAACACTGCGACATTTAACACACCAGCTTGGTGTTGCATATTTAACACCCGACTTTTTGCAGTGTTAGATATTGCGTTGGATGGGGGATGTATACACTATCATTGACCTGCTGGGGCTGTTTCATAAAGCTGTTCTAAAGTATTATGCAAATGAGTTACGAAATGACTTGAATATGGCAAGTCAAATGCTGATTCTCAAATATATAAAATCACATTGCCTAATGTTCAATTATGTAAACATATATTAAGACCTCCATTGAAGACAACCATTATAACTAAGTCATTTACATGCAAACTTTTATTTTTGTCAAAATCTAAATCGATATTAATCATACTTTCTTAATAATGACATCGAAAAACTTGGGCATTTTACCTGGCACTTCATATTTCGAGTCATGCCGCTAAGTTTACTAACAGCTTAATGAAAACAGACCCCTGTTGCTATCTATATCACTGGTGAATGGCAAAGAAAAGAACTCCTCTCCATTTGTTTGTTTGTTTTAAAAAGCAGGGTTTATTCCATGCGTTGCCATATCATTGCAAAATAACAAATTGTATTGTTATCTGAAAGTAGTATGAGTATCTATTATTATTTTATTACATAAAAATTTCAGACACTACATACAACCAACATCCATTTCAGATTTGTTATACATGTATTGATTACACCATTGTATATTTGTGATTAATTACCAGGAGAATTAAAATTACCTATAACGACATAAGAAGGAATAACATTTCAATTTAATAATTTGGAAAAAGGGAAACCGCCATAACCAAATGCTTGAGGGTGATAGCCCCATCTTATATAAGCATAAAACTGCCGTGAAAAAAGAATGAAAAAAAACAAAAACAAAACAAATGCAGTTGCTAGCAACGGTCTACACCGACCACCTCAAGAGTCAAATAATTTTGTTAAACAGCATTAGTGCTGTATGATGTAACACACAGTGTATAATATTTAGTAATAAACATATAGAACGAGGATATTATTCTGAAATAAATGAATAGCTTGAACTTTTTTAGTACATAGTAATCCCAGTATCTCAATACATGTGATCATAATAAAGTCAATTTACAACATTAGTTGATTCACATAATCAGAGATTAGTAATCAAAAATAAAATTTAGCTGAGGTAAGCATAAGCTGATTAAAATAGCCTTGAGAAAAGTTTGTTTTTAAAAGCCCATTAAATTTTCCAGATAGAGCATTCATCATCCATTCACCAGAAAATCACACGTTCTTAATAAGCGCTTCCATTTTTGAGAAGTTGACGAAAAATCAAAAGTGGAAAGGCCCCGACTGTTTTGCCATGCAGGCGTAACATGTGATAGAGTAATATGAGCGCTCTTCAAAATTTAAAAGAAATATACAATTTGTCACTTTAACCAATTTTCAGTAGGTTTGATTATGTTTTCTGATGTCTAAGATGACAATAGAATATTTGCGAAAGATTGATGACAACGTAATGTCTGATCATCTAAATCTTAACTCCGGCTTTCAGGGCAAACACATCAGATCAGTTGGCCATAACTCAAATTCTATGCATGATTATTTCATTCGCGTTATATTGAATGCAAGCAATACTAGGGTCTACAGATAGCAATTACAATATATATGTTCGTAGTCGTAGTTACCTAAGGCAGAGCATTTGTTTTGCATGCCTACAAATTAATATTGTCTAAATACTAGTATACTGGTGTATAGAACAAAACAACACTTAAGGACCTTTAGCAAAGCATATGAGCTGGAAACTAAGTTTGGTTGGAATTATTGTCACCTTGGATTTTAAATTGAATTAAAATATCAAAAAGACCAAAATTCATAGTTTTCTTTCAGACCCCTAAGATGCATGGGTACACATAATGCCTAATATACAGTATGAAATTATTTACAATTTACAAAATGTGAAACATATGCACTCATGTACATGACAAATTTTATGCATGTCTCATTCAGACACCAACACACCACATGTATTCTGAAAAAAAAACTACTACTGAACTGACTCAGTTCAGTGATAGAATTTTTTTCTTAGCGCATTTTTCTAATTCCAGGTTATTACTGTAGCACAGAACATACCCTAAACGGTAATGGTTTGTTGTATATTTTGCACAATTTTGAGATTCTAGGCAATAATTCATCTTCATATTTGGCAGACATGTCCTTCATAAATATCCTAACAGGTTGAGTGATGTTTTGCTGTGCTGGGGGAGGGGTGCAATTGAGAAATAAAGTGGCGATCCACAGTGGTCAAGCTGCTAAGAGTAGAAGGCACTGGCAGACGACGAATGAGGTCACATCGTATCAAAGACACTGTTTAACCTTGTGGAAGCCCCATTCAAAACAATGTCACACTAAATGATACCTGACCTACCTAATAATGTCGGAATGGACAAACAATACCCTAGAACACAAAATTTCAAACAGATATACAGCTACTAGCAAATATGTACAGAATATCACTACGTGAATATTCCTGTGGGGGACAAAAGTTCTATTACAATGTACATGTATATACAGCAGCCTACATATGGGGAAAAACGCGTTCATTGCTTTTCATTTTTAAACACCAGATCTCGATGATCGTTATGAGTGGCATTTTGCCCAGGGCTTTGTTTTTAGACGTAATAATTGGCAGTAGTTACTGCATCATGTAACTCAGTGGTTTAAAACTGGAAACATTGTTATTAACGACGTCTTTAAGATGTTTTTGGCTTTCGGTCAGCTGGCTAGTCGACCGATAGTTCCGCGGGAGTTTAGTCGGGTTGGTGCGCCGGTGGCTGCTGATGTTGAGACGTCTGTTCCTGGTGGGGATTGTATCTGAGACGAACAGGCGTGTTGCTGCTGTGGTTGCTGCTTAGGAGAAGGTGCAAATTGTTGTTGTAGTTGTTGATTAGAAGCATCTCCACACACTGGGATATTACACAAAAAAGTTCTGAACTTAAAGGTAAGATTGATTACTTGCAAAACAACATAATTTGCAAAATATCGATGAACAGATACTAAAAATGTCACTCGAGTATAAAAGAGTGTAAATGAGTTAGTTGAAAACAACGGAACATTTTGTTTTTACATATAACAAAAAGTCAGCGTGTTTTATAAAAGCAGTTGTTCAGGAATAATAACCATTGAAATAAATGTCAGAATTATTTAATTTTCATCCATTTGGGAGTATAATCGTGAGGAGAACAAAGTGTTTATGCATGTTTTATAATATTTGGAAGGTTATCATGAATTTTATTTCTAACACCACTGATCAGACCACGAAAAACACGATACAATTACATGGCCTGCCAACTAAATCCAATGTTTTGTGATCATGCACATTTTATTTCTTATTTTTTAAAATTTTTTAATTAATTAATTAATTAATTTATTATTATTATTATTATTATTATTATTATTATTATTATTATTATTATTATTATTATTATTTATTTTAGTTTTTTTTTTTTTTTGGGGGGGGTTGGGGGGTGTCAAACGAAGGTGCTCAGTTAAAAGCAGCTGGGCACAATTTGTGAAGCTACACAATACTCTAAAATCTAAAAATCCCAAATGGCTGCCAGACAGCAATAAGCGTACCCCACTGTGCGATTTCAATATGATGCGGATTTATGATATGATCGTCTTCTCAGTTTGGAGAACCTTAAAGGCAGTGGATCTCATTTGCAAACATCCCTGCAGACCAGGAAAAGATAACCCATGCCCTTAGGCTATTGATGAAGGGCATGTCTGTGAAATTTGGGGATCAGTTATTACCTAGAATTTGAAAAATGCGAAAGAAAAACAACTGCTCTTTAGTGTACGTTCTATGGTAGGAATTTTTTCTCGCGAGAAAAAAAAATCAAATCAGAGTCTAACGATCAATATAATTCCACTAAAACTGAGTTTCTAGCTGCTATATTTTGCAAAAGTTTCCCAGATGGCATTTTCTTCTAAATGTCATTGTATTTACACAATACTAATTTTTAGGCATGCAAAAGAGATCCCCTGCCTTTAACAGACACAGGCTAACATTGTGGAGCTTCAAATTAAAATATTGACGAACTCTGCTTTCTGAGCTACATAGTAGTGTTTGAATGGACAAATAAATACCCTAAAATACACAAGTTTTGAAATTTATGCTGCCACTGACAAGATTTGAATGAATAAACTATTAGTAGTCGGGCCGAGTACAAAATAGCCTAGATTTACACACAGTAAGTCTGTGGGAGAAAATGGGCAGATGAATCCGGTCAACTTACGATTTTCAGTTTTTTAAGCACTAAATAAACATTTTGAAATATAAATTTCTGTAGGGCTTCATTTCTAGACCTTATCAAAGACACTTGGAGCATGGAGGATTATGTAGCTCACATTTTTTAAAACTGTGGTCAATGTTAGCGTGTGACTTTAATCGCAATCTGCTAGGTGGCATGCATTAAATATAAGTATCTTTCTGAAATCTACATCTTCATATGTACTGAAGCCATCTATAAAGAATCGGAGAGTCAGAATATGTCGTGTACACTAAATATTGACAATGCATGAAACTTCTTCAGTTTCTATCGTCAACCTTAATTTTTATTTATCTATTTATTTATTTTTTTGCAACTTGGATTTCATATTGTATACATGTTTTCATGGATTTCACATTGTATACATGTTTAGATGTGTACATAATATTTATATTATAAATATACAAATAGTTATTACATTGAAATATAGAAATTACAACAATAATCATCAGAGACAATGTAACTCACAAGAAAAGCAATAAGTATACAGACAAGTATTTACACTTATAGATGACTATCTCAAGAAAAAGGAATCCAACACGGTTAGATCTCATGTTTGATAATACAAAATTAGCAGAGAAAGAGGAGTTGGAAATCCTGGGGGTCACTATTGACAAGAAGCTGACCTGGAAAAAGCATATTTCCAGCATCACGTACAGGGCAGGACAAAGGTTTGGTGCCCTGAGAAAAGTTTCTTGTAGACTGGACATTCAGGGCAGAGCAAATGTCTACAAAGCTCAGGTGCGCAGTGTGATGGAATACGCCTCACTTTCCTGGATGAGTGCCAGCCCCTCTACTCTTTGTCTACTTGACTCCATTCAGAAGAAGGCCCTACGCATCATCGGCACAAAGAAGAAGCTTTCTCCAAACTAAACATCCTCCCTCTCCAACATAGACGCCAAGTAGCTGCTGTGACAGTCCTGTACAAGATGCAGACTACAACATGCCCTACAGACCTCAAAGCGTTGCTTCTTGAACCATTCAAAGCCAGAAGAG
>JZLH01S0339422.1:72959-85323 GCA_001188425.1 Eucidaris tribuloides
TGAAAGCAGTCTTTTACGGATGATGGATGAGATGGGATGGACTGGATGGATGGTGATGTATGGCATGGATGGAAATGGATGGATGATGGCATGGATGGATGGGATGGCATGGATGGATGGATGGATGCGATGGATGGATGGATGGATGGATGGATGGCATGGGATGGATGGATGGCATGTGGATGATGGATGGGCTCGCTTAGATTTAAAATGACCATAATGGGCCTCCGTACAGATGGATGGACCTAGGTTCGAGTCAACATGGAATTGGGATGGATGTGATGTCATTGGAAAGGAATGAAAGGACTATCAAGAATGTGTTGCTTTTATTGTAGGGGTAATTTTAGAAGAAGCAATGCCTTGGCCTTTGCGGTTGACTTTGATTTGACGCTTGTGGAACAATGAGTGAATTCATTGAACCAATTGTGTAATTCAGTGAATAAGTGAATATTGGGACATGACTGAAATTCTCAGTTGAATGTTTGCCTTGAAGTCGTTTATTTGAGCCGGGAAACAAGCCTCGATTTATATTGAATTTAGGTATGAGTAATTACCCTAATTGTATCCGTACAAGGCTATACACAAAAAAAAACCCTGGCCCATTAAGAAAGGATATGATAGATAGAAATAAATAAGTGTGGAAGAAGTCTTGACTGAAGAGAATGAAGAGAAAGAACAAAAAGAATCAAGGTTGAGCGAAAGATGGACGATAGAAAACAAATAAAAATAAACACGAATTACAATACGAGGAAAGAAAAAAAAAACATCTTGTGGCTTGTTTTGTTATTTAGGCGCTAAAGTGTGTGAATTTTAGTTCCGTGGAATTAACTACACTGTACAATTCTTTTATGGCTGTGTGAGCTTTCAGGTAAATTGTCTGCATAATAGGAGTTTATTCTTTTGTATTAGCTTGATATACTTCCTCCCTTGTCTCTTTCCTGCATACAGTATTATATTTTATTGGTATCCAGGGCCGTATTCGTCAGGGAGACCTGATTAAGCAATTGTACCCAATTAATAAGGGGCGTTGATTCTTGGGGTAGGGGCCAAACATTATCGTTCCCCCTCTCCAATAATTTTGCCAACCTAATCAATTGAAACGAGACAAAAATATTTAAAAGACAGTGCAATGCACTACAAAACCATGAAGCATAAAAATTTTATTAAACAAACGAAATTGTCAAATTTTCGGCGCACCCCATCCGAAAAGTGGATCGAAGCATGCACTGCTCATCTCAGTATAGGCCTAACCACCACTTTCAGATTATACTCATAATATAGGCGTATGAAAAAAAATCTGAACTATAAATACGGGCAAAAGCGATGAAGCAAATCGGGCAAAAACGGTACAAATATAGGTAAGAAATTTGGGCAAGTTTGTAGGAAAGAACTAAATTTTAATTTAAATCAATATAACTGAATACAAACTTGTTGTTGTTGTTGTTGTTGTTGTTGTTTGGTTTTTTTTTGGGGGGGGGGGGGTAATAGCTAAGTGCTATATCTCAACAGGAAGGAGCTGCTCGAATTACCCTCAAACCCCTGCTTCAAGCAGCTTCTGCACAAATTTTCTCCAAGCTCCAGCCCGATCAGAGCCCCTACCCGATTTTTTTTTCTCAAGCTCCTGGAGTCCTGCCCGAATAGCAGCTTCTTCAGCCTCCTGACGCATTAGCACCTTCTGCTCCGAATTTTCCCGAATTCTGCTCTATAAACAGCTCGTATACGCGAGATTTTCTTCAGATGCCGCCCAATTGTGATAACTATTTCTGGAACTGAAGGGCAAAGCAAACGCTTAACACAAAGATATATCCCAATTCCAGCGGCGTCGATCCATCTTTCGCATGTCAACATTTTCGGGGCGCTCCGCGGGCAAAATTCCATTCTAAAAGTTTGGAAAATTAAAGATTATGTTTAGTGGTATTCAATGTATACTTTTGTAGTGCCTTGATAACTGGGCATTACTTGTTATGAATATGTCAAGTTGTCAAACTGTTGGGGGCATAACGAAATGTTTGCACCCTCCATTGGGTTGGCTACTAACCCCCTGCCCACTAATTCTAATTCTTCATATCAGCGAAAATTACGAATTTCAAGTCAATGAAATGCAGATTCATTTGTCACTAAAAGCGACAAAAACTGTGTCTTTTTCAACATGAAAATGCAAATTTTTCTTACCCTGGGAGGGGGAGGGGGGGAAGGAAGTGTACGTTTAGGACGAACAGTCATTTCACAAATTGAGTAATCAATATCACTTCCTATTTTTCTGCGCTATGATTGATTTTCCATGCATATTATAGGTTAAACAGGCGGACACTCGCAGCCACTTTATCAACACCAAGAAGTAGTTTTAGTTGTTGTAGTTGTAGCAGGGGTGTGGTGGTGGTGGTGTGGTGGTGGTGCAGGGGCGTAGGGCCTTGGTAGTTTGGGCATGGGCGAGGGAAGCTGCACATACTTGCGGAGGTGGAATTAATTGGGTGTGGGGAGGTGTACATCTTAGGGAGTGGAACTAAAATTAGAAAAATCGAGGATGTACAGCGGTTGAAAGCAGAAAAGTTCGCTGCAGTGAACCTTTTCTTCTTTGCCTGATGGGCGGAGACTCCCTTTCTCGGCCGTTGCGCTGGGCATCACAGCCGGGGGGGCGGGGAGGTGTGCCACGTGCACCCAGTGCACCCCCAGCCTACCGCCCGTTGTCAGCGTGGTGGTGGTGCTAGTGGTGGTGGTAGCCGTAGTGGTAGTAATAGTACAAATAGTGAAAAAACTATGAATGAATATTACGGGCAAAAAATGTAGACCCCCCCTAAAAAAAAAAACAAAAAAAAGTAAAAAAAAACAAAAACGAGTGGTCCCATACGCCTACACCACTACTACCACCAGTACCGGTACAGAATGATTAGAAAATGAAAATAAAGAAAAATAAACAAATTGCAATGCTACACATATAATTTATAAATAATTAATGATCTTCCAATCAGAACATGTTATCTAAAGGACATGGATGACACAATCATGAAATTGAAATGAACATTGATGAATAATATTGTGAATTGTGTCGAATAGTTCAATGACACAACGTGTCAACACGAATCAACGAATCAACACACCCAGTATATCTTCCTAGTATTGACAACTTCTGTATTCAATTATTTGAACGACTCCCAATAACAAAATATATATTCATATACTTAGTATATTCCTTGCAATATCAAACGTATTATTCATAATTTTGTGGGTCTTCTTCCGGATTGCCGTCCGATTTCGTCATAGCAATACGTAGATGATTTGCATAAAATGTGTACTGCGCAGATGTTCTGAGTTGCCGGGTGGCTCGCGAGAAGTGTAGCCATCTTAGATTTTGACGGCCTTTTCGATTCGCCCCTTTTAGGAGGTAGGACGTGTATTGTCGAACATTCACAATTTTCTAATTTAGTTTTTTCGACATTTTCATTCATTGAATTTTTGATTTTTGATTTTGATTTATATTTGGATTCACATTCCCAAATCCTGTTTTTTGTGAGATGAGCATTTTATTTAGGGAAATATTGGAGAAAATGAAAAATTACTGCGGAAATATGCGAGAATGAATGAATGAATGAATGGATATGCTTGACTGCGCCACGTGTCCGCACAAAGTCAATGGCACTCGCTGGTACATGGTGAGGGCATGTGCGAAAATTGTGCATGTTGAAACGGATTATCTTTTGTTGTATATTCAAGGGTTGGTGTTAGAAGACAGACATTTTCATGCCTTTGTGTGTCTTGGCTTTCTGGAGGTAAATGCTCGGTTTTCTTGGCAGTGTTTCCTGTGATGTCTGATTTCTTGGCTGGCGAATTGCGTTTAAAATTTCTGACGATCGGCCAGACTCGTCGCGACACTGGTTGCTGGCATGCAATGTACGTCGCCACACCCTGTCAAGTTCAAGCTACTTATGGACGAAGAAATTGACTTTTAACATCTGTCACACACTATTTTGCTGTTGACTAGAATGAATAAGATGAATATTAAGACTGAAAACAATTAACATTATTAATATTTTACGATGTTTCATAATCGAGAGATGAAACGTACATATGTGAGTACAGGGCACTCCCGTTATAACGTACACGGTTACAACGAAATTTCGATACAACGAAGTAAAAGTTCTGGTCCCAAAATCATTACCACTGAAGTCTATGGTGAAAGATTCTTTTACAACGATCACGGTTATAGCGATATTCCCGTTACAACGAAGCCATTTCCGAGTCCAATGTTCACTAAAATACATAAGAAATGCGTTCCGTTACAACGAAATAAAGATTTCGGAAGGTTGTGCGACTCAAATACTTTGTTATGATTGGTGCACGAGAGAGAGCTGAGTGTATACATGCATGACATGCTTGTGTGGTGTGCATGCGAGTACACTGACCATGTGCGCGGCTAAGAAATGAAGGGCTCATTGATGAACAATACAAGCGGGGACACAGAGCGCGACTTCGGAAATTCAAAGCGGCTTTTGCAATTCGGTGCGCCATCTTATCATTGCCTATTACGTTTATTACTTCTGTTGTAAAGTTGTTGTGCCCCGTATTTACTTTACTTTACAAGTAACATTTTGATACATGAACATTTTTTTTTATTTCTTACCGATTTGATTTTGTTTTGCGTCCTATAATCCCGTGTTGTAATCATCTATTTGGGCGCATTTCATGCTGCTTACATGTTCAATTAACTGTCGGTGATTCAGTTTTCCGTTCTTTAAAAAAATGTTGATTTGAAAATACATGTATGTTTTTGATCTCTATAAATGTAAAATTAATCCAGATTTATGCCACATAAAAGTGCCTAAAATTACCTTTCCCCTTTTATTATAAGCACAATATACATGGACAATGTAATAAGACACAATACACAAAAAAATTCAAGTGTTTTCATCGTATGTTTTACTTGATCGGTTACAACGAAATTTTGATATAACGAAATAAAAGGGTCGGTCCCGACGACTTCGTTATAACGGGAGTGGCCTGTAGTAGACCCTGACATGCATGCCTGACCAGCTGTGTGCTGTAAGTGTAAGCCTGTGTGTGTGCATGACGTGTGAATTATGAATGTGACGTGCATACGTGTGCGAGCATTGTGAGTGAACTGACCTAATTTTAAACACCATGGCTTAGCCTCAAGACGTGAATTCTGTTCATAATTTTGCATCGAGCTGCTTGCTTGTGTAGACCTCTACTTGTATGAGATTCATAATTCTGCCGACTTGATTTTTTTTCCTCTGTTAGATCTAATGTTAGATTTTTTATTTTTTTGATGAACTGAACACTGAATGATTTTTAATGACTGAGTTTATTTGAGTTGTAACAAGTGAATGATTTGGTTTGATTTTTTTTTAATGAGTGAATGATCAGACGTGTCAAATGATCAATCGGCTGAAATACAGATTTATTGTTAGAATCTTAAAACAGTTTGATCAAAATTCAAAAACATTCTGCTTTAGTTGGACTTTCTAGACAAATTTCTTTTTGCATGGGCTATAAGCATAGGCCTTGTGATAATGTCAATAACTTTATACTCGACAATCTTTCAAGTTTTATTTTTTTTTACATGTACAAGTATTTTACGTTCTGCATGAACACATGATTGTTTATGCAAGGCACCAGCTAACAGCATTGTAGGCCTACACCGGAAACTGAAGGAATGAAAACATTCAAGATACATCATGTAGACATCAATCCTGACCAAACTTAAGTATATGTAACAGTCCATTTTCTCTTGGATATTTCACATAATTTGAGGTAGTTTCTCTTTGTAGTTTGTCCTAATACTAGACTACTAACGTATGATAAATTCAATCTGTATTATGTCCCAGCATGGTCGTGCAGCAGAGTGCAGCATGCGACTATACTAGCCAAAGGCAGCAGCGACATTGAACTGGTTCACAAAGGTGGGAACAGCATGCAGCCAAATTCAAATATGACTGCAAATAAAAATTGTGCCTAAAGTGCTATACCACAGCACATGTGCAACAATACACATGCTGCTCCTTGTGACCCCACTACCATTGTCCCATTTCTGAACCGGAGTGATGTCGCACTTCACTGAGTCACTCCGTAGTTTCAGGTTAATCAATTCACTAACCCTGCTCAACCCCCCACCAAAAAGAGACAGAAATTGCATTGTGAATTTGTGATGGGGACCCTGTGTCGGTGACGACCCGGCCATTTTGTGATTTCATACATTGGCATCCCCTTGCTTTGATTTGAATCAGCAACAAGAATGATAACGCACACGCTACCAAGTACTACATACATGTAGTTGTTTAGTTCCTCGCATGTGGCAATACAGTCTTCATGTATGTGGCAGTGGATACAAGTCAATAACAACTACATAGCACAATGGCAGTTCATACATGTAGGCCTATATTCATCTTTACACACATGAACATCCTTCTATGGTTTCTGAATACTCTGATTCTACATGCTTTCGTCACGCTATAGTCTATGGTTCCTGAATACTTTGTGACTTCCTTTTTGTTGACTTATCTATACTCTGTGGTTTCTGCTTTATTTCTGTGATTTTTTTTTTTTGGCTTTTTCGCCTTTTTTTTTCATTTTCAGTATGGCATTTATTTTAGGCATCTGTTTAGTTACATATTTTTGCATGTGTCCTGATTTGGCTGTATTCACTGCTAAGGATAAGGAAAAGGGTACATTGAATTTTGTGTGAAATCTACATTTTGAATTCAAAATTTCATTTACAATTAAAGTAAATTTGAAAATGTGAAGTTAGAATTTACATTTGAAAATGTGAAGTTAGAATTTACATTTGAAAATGTGAAGTTAGAATTTACATTAAGATTATTAGAAAATACTACCCTGACTTTTATTATAATGGTTTGTCATGCTGAAATGATTACTTGAAAGACATGATCATTGCCATTTTGTGCCAGTTTTAGATCCTCAATTCAGCCTACTCCTTGTCATTCTTCAATCCAAAATGTACTGTACCACTGTTTACTTAATAACATCTTTGCCTATTGGTGATGTAACATTTGTTTGAACACTAGGAGTGTGTTTTACTCACCATGGTCAAACAAAGCAAACATGAAAGAAAAACTGAGTGCATCCATTGTGTGGTGGGAGTTGGCTTTAGTTTAATTCAACAATAAATTGATTTACCTGCCACTTGTAAATGAAAAACCAGACGGAAAAACTTAAATTAGTTGAAACCCTAAATTATCTTGTAGGTTTTCTGGGGTAAAAAGAGCACTTCAAATTAACCCTCCACGATCCTGTAGTTCCCATAGAAATAAAACACATGGTACATGATCTGGTTCCAGTAGCCAATGGAACATATCAGTGACATGGAATAATTACATAGTTCAACTTAAAGGCTCCGTATAACAATGTTTCCCTTCTATAGGCTAACATTGTGGAGCTTCAATTTAAAAAATTGTCAAATTTTGATATCTGAGCTACATAGTAGTGTTCATATGGACAAATAAACACCCTAGAATAAAAAAGTTTGGAAAGTTACCCTGCCAATAGCAAGTTATGCATGAATGAACAATTAAAACTCGGGGCGAGTTTAAATAGCGTAGGTGCACACACAGTAAGTCTATGAGAGAAAATGGGCAGGTGAATCCGATCAACTAACGATTTTCACTTTTTTAAAGCACTACATGTAAATAATAATTTTGAAATACAATTTTTTCAGGGCGTCATTTTTAGACCTTATCAAAGACAATGGTAGCATGGGGAATCCTGTAGCTCAGATTTTTTTAACTGTGGTAAATGTTAGCCAATACCTTTAAAAAAATGTGAGCTACATAATTCCCGATGCTACTAGTATCTTTGACAAGGTCTAAAAATGAAGCTCTGAAATAATTACAGTTCAAAATGATTATTGAGTGCTTTAAAAAAAGTAAAAATCGCAGAATTTCCTATCGGCTGAGAATAATTAATGTGCCAATTTGTATCTGCACATTATTGTACTAGTGACAGCATAACTGTCTGAACTTTCTTGTTGTAGGGTGTTTATTTGTCCATTCAAACACTGTCACATATGTCAGCAAAGTTTGACAAATTTTTAAATGGATCTTCCACAATGTTGGTGTCTTTAACACAAAAAAAGTTTATAATTTGGGATTCCAGGTAAAGTAACTGCGCATGTTTCCAGACAAACCAACACATGCATGTCATTGACTTGAAGGGAGTAGATGGGCTTGTCGACTGTATTTGGAAAGTGGACGGACATCAGAAACATGAATCAAATTTGATTGACTGGGTGACTTATTGCCAAAGCAAGGCGGCAGTATATAAGTACACAAATTTCCAATTTGGGAATTAGCGTACATGCCCTTTGTTATGCTAGACAATTTAAATGCACAATTTACATGTCGTGCAAATTGGCATACAGATGACTATGGTGTGTGTGCTGATAATGAGAAAACATGAACAAAGCATAGTGAACATACGGATGCTAATGTACAACTGTGCAATTACATGATAGTGGCTTGAACATAGCGAGAAGTTAATGGCCATAATATGTGGTTCTGTGAACTGAAAAACCACTCCACTGTGACTGCCATTTGTCAACTTCCTTTGTATGACCTTTGATCTTCAATTGCTCTAACGTGTGTAGTCCTTACATGTACACACCAGCACTGTCGAGTTAGGCAGGTCTATACATCATGTATTTGAAATCCCAAGCCCAAAGATATTGGTCACATTTTGAATACAATGCAGTGAATGCACATAGTTTAACACTGGTGTTTAACCCTAATCAGTTGGGGGGGGGGGGTCAAGTTAATGACCCTGACCCCCCCCTTTGGTACTATCTTGTAATAGTCTGAACGTACATTCATGCAATGGTCTTGACGCATGGTTTCATGACTTTTTTCATTGAGGGGTGGCACCAGGGTAAAAGCTTGGGGGGGGAAAATATTTTGCGGCCAAATAAAGCAGCCAAAATGCCGCTCGGTTGGGAGGGGGGGGGAGGGGGAGGGGGAGTTGGTCTCGCCGGAAAATTTGTGTGCTAAAAACATTATCATGGCCAAATACCAGTAAGTAGCCAAAAGTCACCGGGGGGGGAGCTGGACCCGGCCACGGGGGTCTTGCGGAAAATTTTTTTCCAGCCAAAGAAATTTGTTCGCACGGCCAATATTCACAGCCCAAAAAGGAGCCGAAAAGCCCTGGTCCGCGGGTTTGGGGGGGGGGGGGATTTTCATTAGCTTGAAGAACAATCAGGTGGCACCCACCCCCCCCCCCTTTCCTGTATTATTGCCCAAAATAGTGTGCAATGTTTGTTGACAAAGCAAAGAGCCCGGGCACGACGCTGCACCTGAGGCTTGCAAACTCTCTATGTGGCCGCATAGAAAAAACATCAGCTACATGTAGTACTGTATAGGATTTGGGCCCTTGGAGCCTGTATATCTAATGGCACCCACGTAGCCAATTGAACCAGTGGAAAACTTGCATCCCGTTGCCATACACGTATAGCTTGATTTTGCCAAGTTTAATTTAACATTCTAGACGTCCAGTTTAACAAAAACAAGGCAGCGCCCTAGTATCTTAACATTGACTCTTTGACCTACTTGATTTGCGCTTGACCCCAATTTAACAGTTGAAGTCAACTATACATGTAGCATTATACCATCCACTTAGCACAAAATGGGCCAATAACAACCAAAAAAGAACATTAACTTCCTTGGATTTGACCTTGTGACGCTCACATATGTGACTTTGACCTCCAGGAGTGGGGGAACAAATGTAACAGTGAGGTCCCTGCACGCATCTACCACCCAAGTTTTGGTTACAAATGGGGCTTGGTGGTTAGAAAGTTACTATTTGGGGCCCTTAATGGCCCTGCCCCTGGGCCCCAGGGGGGGGGCTGGTGTACCATTCCAGGACCCCTATCTCCTCACGCCTGAGGAATCACTCCACCAAGTTGTCTAAATCCACTGACTGTGAAGGTGAACTAACTTCCCATAGGGGCCCCATCCCAATCTTTGCCCCTTTAGGCCAAAACGGGGCCACGCCTGGCATTGTCATGAGGAACAATTCATTTAGCACATTAGAGGGTTATCTACACAAAAGTGGCTTACCTTAAGTATTCTGGTTCGTTAGAGAAGAAGATGTTTTGAAAAACTACCTACTTTTGGCCCCTTTAGGGGCCCTGCCGCCTGGGGGCCCCGCCTAGGGGGTGCCAGTGGAGCCATTTGAGGACCCTTGAAGTCCCCACCCCTAAAGGCATCATCCTGCCAAGTTTGGGCCAAATCCAATCATGGCATTTTGAGAAGGAGAAAGCTGAAAATGTGTAAAACAGTTTACGCACGACGAACTGACGGCACGACGAATGAAACGGGACGACGGACCGAAAGCGATCGGCAATAGCTCACTTGAAGCCTTTGGGCTCAGGTGACTAAAAATTTAAGTAGGGTTTTTCTACAACAGAAGCATATTCAGTCATCAAAAACTGATTCATTATATGCTGCATACATTTACGATAGTGTGCAATGATAGCTAAGACACAACTCAGAAAAAAGTTTTGACAAAAAATGAAAAACGAAATGTAAACCAAAAGATAAAAATAGAAATACATAAATTCATGAAACAATAAAATACATTTATTTCAACTCTGCAATTTTTCTTAGCTCAACAAGATTCCATGAAAAACTAACATTCTTCATGAGATTTGTGCATAAGATTTGTCATGTTTATGAATGCATACAGTGCACATTGATAAATTCTAAATAAATGGCACATGCCATTGCCACACATGCACTGTAAGGGTGTGAACATGAGGAATTTTTTGTCTACGATTGTTTAGTTCAAAATCCAACATTCTCTTATTTCTTTATACTTCAACCAAAGTGATTAGCTCCTATACTTTTCTAAAGGTTATGCCATTTTCTTCTAGACACACCAGTGTATGTACATGATGTTACCCATAGGTGATGATTGATTTTGGTACAAACACACATTTTCCATAGAGCCCAACCCAAGATATCTTGTGCAGTCCCCACTGGGCTTATTTTAGGCAAAAGAGATGCCCATTACAGCTTATGCTCAGTGTAAACAAAATGACATGACAGGTGTAACCTACTCCTGTTCTTTTTTTTTTTTTTTACAGAAACACTAGAAATAACATTTAATAACCAAAACTTGTTTTTAATTTCAACAACTTGTCTTGGATTAATTTCAATTACTTGAAAATTTGTAATGACAGTTACAAACTGCCAAATTCCCTCAATTCTTGAGCAGCATACTTTGCACCAGCCAGTATTGCACAATATTGAGCAAGTATTGTACAACAAGTTCAACAAAGTCATATTGTGCAATTACATGCAATACTAGTTTGTATAGCATTTCTCAGATACAGATAGATGTGTTGTCCAACTTGTCCGTACATTCTATGCCATGTTTGAGTTTGTAGGCCCTATGTGCAAAATGAATGGGCTATAATTTAGTGGTATCATTGACAAGCCATGTTACGATAGTCTTATCGATAAGACCTTTTTGGCCCCTTAGTGAAACATCAGCAAGGAATATGTAATCTTATTGTCTTAAATTGTCTCAAGGTGCTATTTTCGAGTGACTAACAAACAGGGAAAAAATTAAAATTTTCTTTTCTGGGGCTACTTTTCATGTTTCAGTGCATTCAAGATACTCTTTTGTATTGAACCCTATGGCAATTTATAGGGGCTCTTTTGCAAATTTCGGAAGCTCTTTTCCCATTTCGGGGACAAAATTGCCCGAGCCCCCGTGTATTTTTTCCCTGCTAACAAAGCAGTGAAATGCATAGGTGACCGCAAGTACATGTGCATGTAGCAGAATTAGAACAGTGAAGCGCATGCATGAGTGCAGATACAAGTACATTGGTGGTACTTCCAGTATTTTCAGCGATATGATAAGCAAAGAATTTCTTAACAATAACAGGCTGAGTACTGTAATTTAGAGAGAATGTGTATTTCCTTTTAACTTTGTAAGAGCGTGCTTCAGTCTTTACAGGAAGCATTGTTTTGAGCTTATTGTCATGCCAGACCTCGGAAACAGCACTCCTACCATTTTTTTTTTTTTTTTTTGGCATATGACTTTACAGTTCACCTTTTCATGTAATTTCATGTAAAACTAATATTTCATCACTGCTTTTTATTTGATTTAATTACAAGCAATATCTTTGAAACGAGCTTTTAATGTGTTGGAGATGATTTGATTTAAATGGTAAACTCACATTTTCCATTGATGCCAACATGAAATATCTTGTACTTTGTCTCAGTGAATCTTCCATTATGATATTGTTCTACTTGCAGAGTTGGCACATTTCCTGGTCAGAATTTTTAAAGTGTAAGTCCTTATTCCTTTGGACTTGGACATTAGGGTTATGAAG
>JZLH01S0339422.1:85373-99479 GCA_001188425.1 Eucidaris tribuloides
AAAATGTAAACCAAAAGATAAAAATAGAAATACATAAATTCATGAAACAATAAAATACATTTATTTCGACTCTGCAATTTTTCATAGCTCAACGAGATTCCATGAAAAACTAACATTCTTCATGAGATTTGTGCATAAGATTCGTCATGTTTATGAATGCATACGGTGCACATTGATAAATTCTAAATAAATGGCACATGCCATTGCCACACATGCACTGTAAGGGTGTGAACATGAGGAATTTTTTGTCTATGATTGTTTAGTTCAAAATCCAACATTCTCTTATTTCTCTATACACTGTACAACCGAAGTGATTAGCTCCTATACTTTTCTAAAGGTTATGCCATTTTCTTCTAGACACACCAGTGTATGTACATGATGTTACCCATTGGTGACGATTGATTTTGGTACAACACACATTTTCCGTAGAGCCCAACCCGAGATATCTTGTGCAGTCCCCACTGGGCTTATTTTAGGCAAAAGAGATGCCCATTACAGCTTATGCTCAGTGTAAACAAAATGACATGACAGGTGTAACCTACTCCTGTCTGTTGTTGTTTTTTTAACAGAAACACTAGAAATAACATTTAATAACCAAAACTTGTTTTTAATTTTAACAACTTGTCTTGGATTAATTTCAATTACATGAAAATTTGTAATGACAGTTACAAACTGCCAAATTCCCTCGATTCTTGAGCAGCATACTTTGCACCAGCCAGTATTGCACAATATTGAGCAAGTATTGTACAACAAGTTCAACAAAGTCATATTGTGCAATTACATGCAATACTAGTTTGTATAGCATTCCTCAGATACAGATAGATGTGTTGTCCAACTTGTCCGTACATTCTATGCCATGTTTGAGTTTGTAGGACCTATGTGCAAAATAAATGGGCTATAATTTAGTGGTATCATTGACAAGCCATGTTACGATAGTCTTATCGATAAGACCTTTTTGGCCCCTTAGTGAAACATCAGCAGGGAATATGTAATCTTAAATTGTCTCAAGGTGCTATTTTCGAGTGACTAACAAATGGGGAAAAAATTAAAATTTTCTTTTCTGGGGCTACTTTTCATGTTTCAGTGCATTCAAGATACTCTTTTGTATTGAACCCTATGGCAATTTATAGGGACTCTTTTGCAAATTTCGGAAGCTCTTTTCCCATTTCGGGGACAAAATTGCCCGAGCCCCCGTGTATTTTTTCCCTGCTAACAAAGCAGTGAAATGCATAGGTGACCGCAACTACATGTGCATGTAGCAGAATTTAGAACAGTGAAGCGCATGCATGAGTGCAGATACATGTACATTGGTACTTACAGTAATTGATATTAGCAAGACTTTTTTTTCAGTGATATGATCAAAGAATTTAACAATAACAGGCCATACTGTAATTTAGAGAGAATGTGTATTTCCTTTTAACTTAGTAAGAGTGTGCTTCAGTCTTTACAGGAAGCATTGTTTTGAGCCTATTGTCATGCCAGACCTCGGAAACAACAGCACTAATACCATTTTTTATTTATTTATTTATTTTTTGGCGTATGACTTTACAATTCACCTTTTCATGTAATTTCATGTAAAACTAATATTTCATCACTGCTTTTTATTTGATTTACTTACAAGCAATATCTTTGAAACGAGCTTTTAATGTGTTGGAGATTATTTGATTTTGGTAAACTCTCATTTTCCATTGATGCCAACATGAAATATCTTGTACTTTGTCTCAGTGAATCTTCCATTGTGATATTGTTCTACTTGCAGAGTTGGCACATTTCCTGGTCAGAATTTTTAAAGTATAAGTCCTTATTCCTTTGGACTTGGACATGTCACTAATCATTTGGGTAGAATTTCAGGTCACTAAATCAAGGTCAGAGGTCATTCAGGTCAACAAACTCCGACTAAACTGTGGAGTCAGCATCAAAAACTAATCCTACGGTTAGGTCCGGTTGTATTTTGTGATAGGGCTTGGTAGGGGCTTATAAGTTTCAACACTGAATTATGCAAATTTATTCAAATTCACAAAATATGCCACTATTGCTGATTTGTATTGTTTGTTTTATGATAGGGCTTGGGGGCTTCCAAACTTCAACACATAATTTGGAAGTTAATTATGCTAATTTACGCAAATTTATTCAAAATCACTAAATATACCACTATTCCTGTATTTCATGGCAGATTTTGAATTTTTGATTGTTTTATCTGATTAGGCTTGGTGAGGGCTTCAAAACTTCTACACAGAAATATGAAAATTGTTAATTATGCTAATTTATGCAAATTTATTGAAAATCACCAATTTTTATTTTGTTTGTGGGCTTGTAGGGGCTTTCAAATTTTCACACAGAATTTTGTAATTCAATTTATGCAATTTTGTCCAAACTCAAAAAATGACAAAAAACTGAAAGCGTGAAATGGCATAATTTTGAAATGTGTTCCATCTAAAATCGCAAGTTGGAGCCGGCGAGATATATATCATGCATTGCATAACTTGTTTAACTTTTTAGCTGTTTTGTCCTCAATATAAATTGCCAACAACGCCTGATTACGCTCAAAGAGTGGGAAATATGCCAACCCTGTTTTCTTGAGCTATTTGGGGGATATGCTCAACAACAACACACCTTTTAAAGTCTGTCTTTTATTTCTGTACTTTCCAGCTAATTAACGCAGTTGTCAGATTCTTCTTCTGTTCTGTGCGACACTACTCAAAAACCAAACATGGGAAAGGAAAAGATACACATCAACATCGTTGTCGTCGGTCACGTAGATTCCGGCAAGTCGACCACTACCGGCCATCTTATCTACAAATGTGGTGGCATTGACAAACGTGCCATTGAGAAATTTGAGAAGGAAGCACAAGATGGTATGTTTTTTTCTTTTTACCGTCTTCACTTTATAAAATTATATTGGGAAAACAAAGTTGTGTCCTTTTTACTCATTTTGTCAGTGCATAATCAACAGGGTTCCCAGCCCATCAGGGAAATCAGGGAAAATTATTTTACTTTTTTCCAGTCAGGGAAAAGTCAGGGAATTTGATAAAAATGCCTCAAATCAGGGAAAGGTCAGGAAATTTTGATTGGCCCCAAAAATCGAAAGTAGTCAGTCAGACTCTGTTATATTTTGTTGCATATTTTATACTGCAAATACATGTAGTTCACTGCAACAACATAGAAAACATGTGAAACTGGAAATGAGTTGAAGTAATTATCGTGGAATTTTGAGAATTCATCAGGGAAAAATCAGGGAATTTGGTTTTCTTGAAATGCTGGGAACCCTGATGTGTGCTTTGACAAATGTTAAAACATGAGGCCTTAGATAAGATGGAAGTGCTAGTTCACCAATGGTGTAACCAGGAAGGAGGGGTGTTTGTACACCTTGTCATATGGGCCAAAAGTGGGGGGGGGGGGGGGGGGGGGAGGGTGTCTCGGTCCTGAACCTTGCCCTATTCCACTGGAGGTCAAAAAGTACAAATTTAGAAATAAAATCTATTATTTCTGGGAATCAGCAGCAGTCAGTAGTATGCCGTCACGTCAAATTCTCGAAGTTGGCATCTAGTAATTTACTGTATGACCATGACCACGTGATTAATTCCACTCGTATCTCATATTCAAAATCAGTGGTTCATGAGTTAGTTTAAACCCCAAAGGCTAGATACATCCTCGAGCCATATGCCAACCGGCTCCATCACTCAAAACTGGCTTCCAAATAATATGTAATCTTCAAAGTACTCTGTATATGTCTGCAGTCCACTGCACCATCAAACCCCCAGTTACATCATTGTCAAACCATATGCATGGCACCAAGTAAAAATTCTAGATCCTTTAGTGATAACCATCTAAATTTCCTAGTTACAGATATCTAAGCTATCGACAGAGCTCATCAGAGTTTTGCACAGTTAACCTAAAGAAAAAAAGTTATGAAAACTTATCTTATTCATGTTTTGCTCATTTATCATTCCAATTTTTGTGTTGATTTCAATGGATATTTGTACTTAACATAATTCTGTAGTGATATAATGTAAGGCAGCACTCTGAGCCCTTGGATCTAGAGGTCTTCTCTGATTATGTTTGAAATTTGCAGCTGGGAAAAGGTTCCTTCAAGTATGCTTGGGTGTTGGACAAGCTGAAAGCTGAGCGTGAACGTGGTATCACCATCGACATCGCCCTGTGGAAATTTGAGACCAACAAGTATATGGTCACTGTCATTGATGCCCCTGGACATCGTGATTTCATCAAGAACATGATCACTGGAACCTCCCAGGTATTTTTTTATACCTTTCATTTTTTTTGCTTTTTTTTTTTGTACACTCACAGGGAATGTAAAATTTGCCAGAGGAAATGCCATGACCACCATAAGGGAGAAGCAGCCAGCAACTAACGGGCATAAGTTAAGAAAAAAAAAAGGATATTGTGAGTACTGTGAGAATTATGGTACATGGTGATAAAGACAGCCTAAATAAGGGGTACTGTGTGATACTCGCCCTCAGCAAGGCCCTATAAATTAGTTAATTTGTGTTTATTTTACGTCTTTGCAAGTTTTACCCCGGAATAAAGCTTGCAGAAACAGTTATAGAGGGAGGAGCTATTGATTCAAACAGTGCACACATTACCACGGTGCGACTAACGCACGTCAGGTGTGGCATGCATTGTTCACGCATGGTCAGCTCCAGACCTGTGCACTTTCGATCTGATTGGTTGGCAAGAACTCAAATTTTTTCTTAACTTATGCCTGTTCTACCCTTTAAAAAAAAAAAAAAAAAAATCTGACCCACGTAATCCTGTTACTCAAAGCGATAAAGTGCTTTAACCCTTTTGGTCTGACATGCAGTTAAGAAATGTTGCATAATTTCGGAACCACATGCCCGGATGTCACAAATGTCGCGAAAGATGCCAGAGATTCGAAAGAAAGTTGTGAAGTGCCGTGGCAAGAGCTTTGGGCAGGCATCCATTGATGGATTAAAAGAGTGAAAATCTTGGCACCCAATTTTACCATGTCCTTTTTCCCTATAGACTGCTCTGTCCACGGGATACACAAGTCACATGTGATGTTCATCCATACATATCTTGCCAGTGGCAGTTTAACTTCCAATGGTTTGTATTCTAGGTTGTTAATTTGTCCATTGAAGCTCCACAGTGTGAAACAGAAGTGTCTTTGAGAGAATTTCAACTTGCCATATGCAATAAAATGACAAATTTAAAGTACTCATCCATTTCTTTTCTAAATTTCTGCCTTGGAAAAAAATAGGCCGACTGTGCCATTCTCATCGTCGCTGCTGGTATTGGAGAGTTCGAAGCTGGTATTTCAAAGGAAGGTCAGACCCGTGAGCATGCCCTGCTCTGCTACACGCTGGGTGTGAAGCAACTCATCGTCGGTGTGAACAAAATGGACAGCGCCAACTACGACGAAGCCCGCTTCAAGGAAATCCAAAAAGAAGTAACCGCCTACATCAAGAAGGTCGGCTACAATCCCAAAGCGGTGGCGTTCGTTCCCATCTCTGGCTGGAACGGTGATAACATGCTGGAACCGTCAGATAATGTAAGTTGTGCTGCTATGTCTGGTTGGGGCAGCGCCAGGGTGTAATCTTATGGGGGGGGGGTAAACAAATTTTATTGGGAGTTTTTGTGGCCGAAATTTCTCCCGCCAGCGCTCGAAATGTCGGGGAGGGGGGTGGGGGAGATGGGGGCTCGTCTGGACAACAAAAAATGAACAATTCCTCTGGACTTTTATCAGTCAAATTCTCACGAAATTTCTGCCACCAGTGGCTGAATAGTCATTTACCACAATTTATCCCTTCACATCCACAAAGCTAACATGTTTTTTTTTTTGGGGGGGGGGGGAGGCAAATTCAAATTTTTGGAAATCACTCCCATGATTTTCACTACTTTGAAAAAAAGGGGGTTGGCCTTCATGGAAGTTTTTCACATCCACAGCTTAATGATTGGAATATGCCAACACTGTGCATGACCTATGGTTTTGGATAGACCATTCTACCAATGCCCCCAAAATAACACGCTCTTCTGAGAAATTAGATTAAAAAATGTGAAAATACCGGAGTATCCAAAACTGTATTTTGACACTAAGATAGATAATCTGTCGGGTTCATCTAGCATGCATAATTGGTAAAAAGTTTGGGTAAGTCATCCTGTTGATTTGTTGTGTGTATGTGTGTGGGTGTGTGTAGTCACTGGTATTTCAATTACTTGAATGTGAAAATTGGTATCTGTGCAATTGTACTGGAGAGTGGCTTCTGTCATTGTAACGTTAATTTCACAGCTATCCGAACTTTGTAAAATTGAAGTTTTGTTTTTTCAAATTCAAAGTATCTTTGATTTTAATGCAATTTGAAGGGATTTCTCAGAGCAAAACTTAATTATGAAATCTTGTTTCTTTAGATGAAATGGTTCAAGGGATGGAATGTCGAGCGAAAGGAGGGAAACGCAACTGGAAAGACGCTCTTCGAGGCTCTGGATTCCATCCTTCCTCCTCAAAGACCAACAGAAAAGCCTCTACGTCTCCCACTGCAAGATGTCTACAAGATTGGTGGTAGGTAGTGCTGGAACAAGTAGCAATTTTACTAAGAGTAAAAAAATTGCTTCTCAAAATTTCTTGAGTACTGGAGTAGCACCACCAGTGGCATCTTTTGTAGATAGATAAAGGCACGGACGATGTCAACAGACACATTGACTTTTACCTGGAGAGTAAGACCGCCACAATATCCAACATAATTTTTGGACTGAATAAAGGCTTCTGAAGATGACATTCACAAATAACCTCAAAATCCAATACAGGCGATTCCTGATATAACAAAGTCCTTGGGACGGCAGTTTTCTTTCATTTTATTGAAATTTCGTGATAACCAAACAGTGAAGTATATAGATAGAGAAGAAGAATTTTGTCATAACTGTGTTCGTTATATTGGGAGTGCACTGTAAAAACCACCCTCCAACAATAACTACAGTGCACTCGCGTTGCACCCTCCGATATCGATCTTGGGCTGTATTTTGATATGTACTACCATACCAAATCTCATCAAAATCTGTCAAATATTAAGTTATCGAATGGAAACCAGTTTTCGGATTTAATGAGTTATGACCTTTGACCTATGGCCTACACACTCCAAAATTTAGTTTCGATTGTATTTTTATATGTTCCTTCATACCAAATCTCATCAAAATCCATCAAACATTACTAAAGTTATCGGATGGAAACCAGTGTTTCGGATGGACAGCGGCATTTCTATATCCCTCTCCAACTTCGTCGGGCGAGGGGATGATAAAATTATAAATGTGCACTAATTTTACTTCCACTGATAAGAAATAATGCTGTTTATGATCACAAGTGTCGCCGACAAATTTCATCTAAGAAACAAGGGAATACATGAGAAATTAAGAAATGAAATACATAAGCAATTTCTTTTCCAGAAAATTGTTGGAAAGGACATGAATATTAATGCTAAAAACTACTAGCGTTGCATAAGGTTTTTAAGTGATTTATTGGCAAAAATGATTTCATGCATACATTTGCATAATTATTGAATGAACAATGACTTGAAAAACTTTATTATGCAGTTTTATAGTTCACATAGGCTTTATGCATGTGCAAACTTACGCACCAATCATGCTATCCGCGGCCGAGATCTCATGGGGGGGGGGGGGGGGGGGCCTCATAGGCATCAAAATAGCTCACATTTTTTAGGGTTAATCTTTTTCTTTTTAGAAGTATAATTAACAAGTTGAATTTTGCCTTTGATATTCAGGTATTGGAACGGTACCTGTAGGTCGTGTGGAGACTGGAAAACTCAAGCCAGGTGTTGTTGTGACCTTTGCCCCATCCTCCATCACCACCGAGGTCAAGTCCGTGGAAATGCATCACGAATCCCTTGCGGAAGCTTTGCCCGGTGATAATGTGGGCTTCAACATCAAGAACGTGTCCGTGAAGGAAATCAAGCGTGGCAACGTGGCCGGAGAGTCCAAGAATGATCCCCCCAAGGCAGCCAAGAACTTCACCGCTCAGGTAGGGTGATCAGTCCAGACCTCGAGGTCCGAGACCAAGACCATCCCTTTCAAGACGGATCTTTTGAACTGAGACCAAGACCATCCCTTTCAAGACAGATCTTTTGAACCAAGACCTACAACAATGACGAATGATCACTGCTTCCCTTTGATGACAAGAGTACAAAAAACTGTCGACTTTGGCCAAATTGAATATCTCGGGACCCGCACATATCACTTTGAACATATTTTTCACTCTGAAGATATAGGGAAAAGGAGAATGATTGTACATGCACGGTAAAAGGGAAAATTTATGACATCTTTTCAGTCAAACAAACAAGCAAGCAGAGATCAAAAAGTCAATCCATTAAAGGCCAAGAATTACAGTTGTGGCCACTTCATTTGGGTAAATGATTAAACATGTTTGGTCCCATTGGGACACTTAAATATGTTTTACATCCATCAAAAGCACAAACCAAATTGGGACTCAGATATTTAACCCGTTGCCTACGAGATTCTGAAAATCCCATAGAGTTAACACAGGACACATCCGGTTCCTGTACCCAACGGGTTAACATTAATGATCAAGGTTGTTGTTTTTTTTTCTGGGGGGGGGAGGGGGTCGTTGCCTGTGTGAACTAGCAGGGAAAAAATTAAAAGTTTCTTTTCGGGGGCTACTTTTCCTGTTCCAGATATTCTTTTGTATCGAACCCTATGGCAATTTATGGGGGCTCTTTTGCCATGTCGGGGGCTAAATCGCCCTGAACCCCCGTATATTTTTTTTCCCTGTGAACTAGGCTCATATTTTAAAGGCAAATCACTCTTAATAGCTCATGCATCCTATCATTTTTCACCCCTCCAGGTGATCGTGATGAACCACCCTGGTCAGATCCACGCCGGGTACTCGCCCGTGCTCGACTGCCACACCGCTCACATCGCGTGCAAGTTCGCCGAACTCAAGGAGAAGCTTGATCGCCGAAGTGGCAAGAAACTAGAGGACAGCCCTAAGATGGTCAAGAGCGGAGATGCCTGCATCGTCAACATGATCCCCTCTAAGCCGATGTGCGTGGAGTCTTTCTCCGAGTATCCGCCACTCGGTCGCTTCGCTGTGCGCGACATGAAGCAGACCGTGGCCGTAGGTGTCGTGAAAGCCGTCGAGAAGTCGGAAGGCGCCAGCGGAAAGGTCACCAAGTCAGCCCAAAAAGCACAGAAGAAGAAATGATGGCATACTGCCAGCCAAGGCGTCACAATCCCAATACCGCGTGAAAACAAACTACAATCAAAACTTGCATCTGCCGTTCCACTCAAAAAAGTATCTATAGTTAAAATATACCATGATATTGTCAGGTAGCACAGGGCATTGGTACTCCTTGAAGTACCAAAGTTAAAAACCCTCCATACACCAATTATAAATAAAGGACAATTAACTAGTAAAGTACAGTTCTATGTATAATTTTTGGCATGCATATATCTGAAATTGTCCATGGAAATGGATACCATCACGCGCGTTCGTATTTTATTGTGTGGTTTCACACACACACATGGACTGCTCAAAAAAAGAATATTGAGACAATATTATAGTAAGGAAACCAAACCGAGCTAATTTTTTAGGCATTCAACACCAAAGCTGTCCTTTTAATTGCCAGGAAATTGGCAAATTCATATTATTTTTTGTGTAAAGAGAAATTTTTAGGATATGCATGTACAGAGTGCATCACCACAAATTCACTCTTGACTTCAAAGTACATTAATGTGTCTAAAAGATGCATTTGTAAATATACATGCATTAACTTTGTTGGAAAGTTACGAAAAAAAAAACTTTTCCAAATTTCATTTGAACTCGACTGAACAAAGTTCAGACACAAAACATGTTCACACACAACTCTTTGATTATTTGTCTGTGTATGCTATCAAAGTCAAGTGCATGCCTTGGAAATAAATATCAAGCGCATATGTGTAGCATATCTTAGTTTGTGTTTGAATTTATTTTTGTGTCGTATGCAGAGCTCAAAATATATACATGTATATATTTTTTTAAATCACAAGGGTTGTTTGCAGGTCCTGGGGGAGCCACCATGAAATAGGATTTTGCTATAACAGACATTTTTTGTCCCAAAGTACATGTTTTTTGTTTTTGCTACCCTGATCATGCCAAAAGAGTTCGTCAAAATGTGTCTTCTGATCTGTGGCTCTCTCTTTACAGTTTTGGGCTAGTTTTGGGCTAAAATAAAGACAAACGGGGATCTCATCTGTATTTTCATACCACCCGATAACCAACACAGCATGTAGTGCAGCTATGAAGTATAATTTGGTGGTATGGAAGAGCTTTTTGAAGTTTATTACATGTACCTGAATTTTCCAATCATGATGGGGATTTTTTTTTAGAATTACAGGAAAGGAGCCCCTTGAAAATAATTTTGGGATGTAGTAGCCCTGAACCCTGTGTGTTTGAGTGATGCTGTTATGTTTGTCTGTGCCTCATTGTGAAAGTCGAGACTGCACTGATGTGAATACATGTATCAAGTTTTTGATTAACACAGTTATCACAAAGAAATGACAATGCAATACACTGTGTTTATCTTGAAACATCAGTAATTCTGAGTAATTTATCAGCCCACAAACTTCCTTTGGCCAAACGAAAGCATTAAAATGGGCACTAAAATTAAGTACTGTACTTTTATGTGCAAAAATAAAACTTATCCTGTACTTAAATACATTTCAAGATGACTTGATGCTGTGCAAATCAAAAACTAAGTACACTGTAATTGATCGTGATACTAATGGTATGTAGAGAGAATGTGCAATGTTTTTCTTGAATGGACAAGTTAACGGGTCGACAACAATACAAAAGTTTTAAATATGAATCTATCCCTTTCGACATATCCAGACTCCTGGAGCCAGGGGTGGTACTGGGGTAGAATCTTTTTTTTTTGTTGGGGGGGGGGGTGAGGACCAAAACCCGTGCCAAATTGGCGACGAGCAAAAGAAAGAAGGTCATTGGGTCTAGAGTCTAGAAGAATACTGCTCTATGGTGCAAATCAAAACAAGTGAACGGTCGTCAAATCCAGAAGAACATTGTTCTCTAGAGCAAATTGTGGCCGGAAGGGGGGGGGGGGAGCCGTGGTGCTGCCCCTGTGTGCAGCGAGCATCGTTTTTTCAGAAGTTTTGCCATATCTTACAGCCAGTTTTGGTCGATACATGTACTCGATCTAAAATCCCCCGCCCCCTCCCCTTCTTTCACATTACAGAATTATGGTACATGTATTGCACACCAGACATAATCCACTCCCCTCCCAACCTACCAAAATTGTTCTGGACAGGAAAGGTACCCCCCCCCTGTTTTTCAAAATACCATATCGAAACAAATTTCAGCACAATAAATTGGCAGGAGGGTTTCTACACTCTGTTTCTCCTTAATTTAACAATTTCAAGACAAATCCTTCGAGCCTTGATATACACTTACATGTACGATGTTTCAACTCACTTGGTCCTTGAGGCGTTTTTGACTTTTCCCAATCATGTCACTGCACTTCAATGTGACAAGAAACTAATAATTATTTTGGGAGGTTTACTTTAACTATAAAAGTGTAATACAGTGCACTCTGGTTATAAAGAACACCGATATAACATTTCCTTATAAAGACGTAAATTTGTGGTCCCACATCTTGGTTTTTCTCTGTAGTCTATTGTTCTTGCAAACCTGATATAAAGAAATTTCATTATAAAGACATAAATTTGTGGTCCCACATCTTGGGTTTTTCTCTGTATTCTGTTGTTTTTGTAAACTTGATATCAAAAAATTTCATTATAAAGAAACAATTTCATGGGTCCCAAGGACTTTTTATACCGAGAGTGCACTGTAATGCCCTCTGGGAGGCAGCGAGTTACTTACCCCATGGTCCGTCGGATTTCTGGGCGGAGTTCCGGCCGGAGTCAATCCGGCCCACAGCTCCTCTTCCCATGAACCGCGATAGGCGCCTAGTCCATTAGGGTCCCCAAGATTAGGGCGGTCACGATGGGGTCGAAACCAGCCAAGATGTATATTGCCCCGAAGATGGGGCAATAGTACTACCCATCATACACGGCCAAGAATGCACATACCTACCTTCCGAGCATTGGCCAGCACAACGGGGGGGGGGGGGGGGGGGGGGGGGTAACAACATTACATATGATGCACAACGTATATACACCGCAAAAATACTAAACACTTTTAAATACATGTACACTTTTCTGTACAAATTTATGAACACTTTAACAGTTAGTCTGGAAATCAAACACGTTGTTATAAATTCTGTGGGGCGTCGATCAATTTTTCAAATATGGGGGGCAAACGTGAAAAAAAAGTCAAAAAATTATGATGTACAGAATCTTGAAAAACTGAAAATTGTGCGTGTTTTAATAGTATTTTTTATGCTAATTTAATAGTTCTGTACAGTTTTCTAATGATTTTTAAACATGTCCTTGCTTTACGTACATGTATTATGAACTTTCAAGTTGTCAGAATTATTCATTGGGAGGATGCCCCCCCCCCATGCTACCCTAGGATCGACGCTCCTGGAATTTCTGTGTACATTACTTGTACGATATCAAAAATTTGTGTTTATTTCTAGAACACTTCGTAAATACTTTAACAAGTTCAATATGAAAATCATTAACACGTTTAATTGTTTATGATCAACATACATTTTTTTGAACACCTTAACATTGAAGTGTTCATAAAACGTGTCCAAGTGTTAATGAAGAATGAAGTGTTACAGAAATAAAACACGAACTTTTGATATTATACAGGTAATACACATAATGTATAACTAAACGGTTTATGATTTCCAGATAAACGTGTTAAGGTGTTTATAAAGTGTTACAGAAAAGTGTTTGTAAAATTCTTCAGTATTTTTCTAGTGTAATTGACAGGCAGATAATTTCGCCTGGTCCGAATAATAAACCACATCGTATTCAGTAGATGGAACAAATAACATTTGAAGCTCAAGTATAGTTTGGTCGTTACGATTAGTTTTCGTCATTTTTTACAATGTCATCCTAGACATCAGAAAACAAGCAAACCAGGGCATACATACATACAGATCACGTAGGTTCATTTAAAATCATAAACAATTTCATATTTTATTACGTACCAACACTATACTTGGGCTTTGAATGAATGAAGGAATGAATGAAGAAATGAATGAAGAAATGAATGAAGAAATGAATGAATGAAATGAATGAATGAAATGAATGAATGAAATGAATGAATGAAATGAATGAATGAATGAATGAATGAATGAATGAAATGAAAAAATGAATGAATGAATAAATGAATAAAATGAATGAAATGAATGAATGAATTACCAAGAACAAACAAGATCAAATACATATGAGAGAGCTGAGTTGTTTAAAATTTGTTTGGTAAAATGACTCCATGGAAATAAAGTTTTTCTAGTGAGATGTAGAGCCTTTGTTCAACTATGTACAATATGAACACACTTCACACAATTATAAACTACTGCAGTATCCTAAAGGCAAGGTTCAACTTCACCCTGACATCAAGTTGGTTTTAATAAAAGCAGAACAATGAGAGAAAGGCGAAAATCCACTAAAGAATGACAGAGTTATCGATTGTTTAACTTTTAAATTTGTGACGTCACATGCGAGCAGCTCCCCATACGTCATGTGATTTAAATTCCATAATAGTGCCGTTTTCCCAGAAATTTGAAATTGATTTTACCTGTGTATTCAATATATTATCAGAAGCATTATTTCATACATACTTCTATGAAAACCCCCCATCAAATTGTCATGAACCATTAAAAAATGGCAATTTATGGAATTTATATTACAAGACATATTAGGAGTTGCTCGCATGTGACGTCACAAATTTAAAACTTTGAAACCTCATAACTGTTATTTTTTGGTGGATTTTCGCCAAAGTTTCATAAGTATGTTTTCTCATTGTTCTGCTTTATTAAAACCAACTTGATGTCAGGGTGAACCTTCCTTTTAAAGGGAGAAGGCGCCAGCAACAAACAGGCACAAGTTAAGAAAATATTTGAGTTCTTGCCAACCAATCAGGTTGCACGTGCACCGCAGGGAGCTGACCATGCGTGACCAATGCATGCCACGCGACGT
>JZLH01S0339422.1:126123-146576 GCA_001188425.1 Eucidaris tribuloides
CGATGCACCTTTATTTGCACATGCGGCAAATTTGCAACTCCGCAAACACAATTCCACAATAGGCCTTTATTATCGTATCTGATTTATGCTAATACAATGCTGTGGCAGACCTTAATAATTATTTAATCAGATTGCAAATTAGACGCAGCGTGACATGTGCCTTGATGTCTCTGATCGTTGCGAATCATATCAGCTTGCGCAGCCCGATTGCCTTTCTGTCAAATGCACTTTCCTGCAAAACACCGCACCAAGCAAGGTGGGGGCAAGCCATTCACAGGTTCCTGTTTCAGATTCACAAATAAGTGCGCTGCCATACCGTTCATTGGCTACAGTGTGTATTAAAAATCAGGCTTATTGTACGATAAGCTATGACTGCAAAAGTCAAATTCATTTACGGCTTTTTGTACGGGCGGCTGTTTTGTTTTTTTTTCATGGATTGCTTTTAAAGCCACTGTATGTACAGTGTTTCTAGTTAAAATAATTCGAGCTGCATGATTCCCCATGCTACCATGTGGTCTCTTTGGAACATGTCTAAAAAATGAAGCCCTGAAAAAATTGAGTTTTTAAAACGATCAGTAAGTGCTTAAAAAAGCAAAAATCATTGAGAGACCTATTCCAGCTTTCTCCCCATAGACTGCCTGTGTTGCGAATTTCCTATCTCCTGATAGAAATTTAATGTGCAATTTGAAATTTGCACATATTGTACTAAGTGACAAGATAACTGTAATAACGAACCTTCGGAATAACGAACTGTAACCAAAACTTTATATAAGACTTTTCAACACATTTTCTAGCTGTTTACAGTACAGTCGGGAATATCTATCAGAATCGCATGCATCAAATAGCACTAGTGTCATAATTTTGAATAAACGTAATATTGTATGTCTTATCGGGTTTTTTTTTTTTTTAATGAATGGGAGGTGGACGTTTTCAGAGACGGGATACACAGAATTTTATTGAGGCATCATTGAAATACAAAGGCACACTAATCAAAGAGAGACGGACATCCATGTGACAGGTTTGGCCATGGGTATGTCATTCTCCATTTAAAAGCAATCATGAAAAAAAAAAACAGCCCCCGTACAAAAAGCCGTAAAATGAATTTGACTTTTGCAGTATAGGCTTATCGTACAATTAAGCTGATTTTATACACACTGTAGCTCCATGAACGGTATGAGCGCGCATTATTTTGAATCTGAAACAGGAACCTGTGAATGGCTTACCTTGCTGGGTGCGGTGTTTTGCAGGAAAGTGGCATTTGAACAGAAGGGCAATCGGGCTGCGCACTGATATGATCGCAACGATCAGAGACATAAGGCCATGTCACGTGGTTAATTTGCATCTGATTAAATAATTATAAGGTCTGCCACAGCATTGGTATTGCATAATCGATACGATAATAAATGAGCCATTGTGGAATTGTGTTGCGGAGTTGCAAATTTGCGGCAATGTGCAAATAAAGGTTATCCTGATTGTGACCAAGTTGTGCAATCAAGGGTGCCGCTCGTAGGGGAAAATCCCCACCATAGGGGATTTTAGCCAACCGTAGGGAGTAGGGAATCCCTACGGGGAAAATGATCTTCCGCAGGGAAAAGCAGGGATGTTGACTGATTTGTGTACGAGGGATGTAGGGGGTTTTGACTTTTGACAATTTTCAGAAATATTCTTAAATTCCCAAAGGATTTCAAAGAATTTCTGTATCACCGGTGAAGAAATCGTGACCAATCTCTTACATTTACTTTAGGTGATTTTGTAGGGGAAAATATACCTTCTTAGGGGAAAAGTGGATTTTTGTAGGGGGAAAGTAGTGTCCGTAGGGGAAAATACGCATGCGGCGTAGAGGAAAATTAAAATTTTGAGAGGCAGCCCTGTGCAATGTAGTGATTTGATGACCCAGGATAAAGGTTATAAAAGCGCATGTTACATGTATTAATATTCACGTTTGTACCAGATGCCCATGGGAATGTACAAGTTATTCAAATACATAAATTTAATTGTACAATAATTCACTTACGGACATTTCGCTATAGGCCTACATATCACAGAATGTATGACTATTTTCGGCGAAAACTGAAAATGTACTTCAATAGTAATAACCATACGTATTATGACTGCTGTTGAGGCCTATTAGTATCTACATGACCAAATCACTACATACTTCATGAAAATATCTGCCTCATATTTTTAAAGTTTTTTAGAACAATTTCCAGAAATCTTTCCTCTGCCGGCTAAATTATCCTTGCTTCTCGGTTAAACAAGGTTATCTTTTGCCCTGTGAGCATACATGTAAGCATAGGTAAAAACAAATGATGAAAGGACAATTTTTTTTGCAAGCTTAGATAATAATCTGATTTATCCCAATTTTGGTACTCTTCCGATCAAATCCGACTTCCTAGATTCTGTCAGAATGTTTCACGGACACGCAGTTGAGCATAATCTTCACCTATTTCATGAATTTTTGCAGGAAAACAATATTTTCGCATGGAAGTCCTTGTAACTTGTGCGATTGGATAGGGTGAAAGGTAATTCATTGTTAAATCGCCTCTTCTTTTGAAAGTGACCAAGTAATAATATAATCAAACACAATTCTATTGTCTGCCCACCTGATAAGCCATTTCATTTCCATGTCTGCAACAACCCCGTGATACCACATATGGACTGTAGGGCAAGACCATTTATCGTGATTTTCCGTAGTCCCATAAGTGGTAGTTTACAAATCCCTAATGTTTGTTCTCCTGATATTATGTGCGCGTTTTTAAGAAAATCAATTATGACGGTTATTTATAATGTCGTGACCAAGTACGTTTTAGCAAGTGTATAAAACTATCGGGGACTTTCACCGTTTGCAAAAGTAAATTACGAGGCTGGAATGACACTCCGTCCTATCCTCGTTCGCAAATTTGGGAGTGCTTGACAACCTATGCATTCACAATGCTTTTGTGAAAACGCAGGTGTTTGGAAACCGAATAGGAATTTTGGTAATGCATTTGAGCGCAGCCATAATGGAGAACTGCGTGAATGGCTTTTGTTTGATTCATTCAAAAGAATACCTTCTCCAGTGCATTCCAATTAACGAAGAGTCACAGGCATTCATAAATATTAATAGGTGTAAAGAGCAATCTAGCGAGTAATGTTTGTGTCTGTGAAATCGCTATTGACGCTGATTCCTTCTACGAATGGGACTGAGGAATTCGCCTCAGTGATTATCTCATCAATGCGCGTTTAAAATTTGGAGAACAAAGACTTTTTCTCATCAGCAACTTCATCTCAATCAATTCATAACGCTATTTTTAATACCAATCTGGAGACTACGGAACTTTTTTTCTTTAGGTTATTTGGTCAATGCCGTACAGTCTAAAAGAGTAGGACAGGTATTTATTCGGGCATTTGAGAACCAGTGCGGAGGGCTTTATGAATGGCTATTGTTATTTTATACCATGGTTATTTCAACACCTGTACATTCCGATATGTATACCGGTACATGTACATGATTATAACAATGGCTTACATGTACATGAAAACCTCCATGTCTCTAGTGCTAATCAAATTAATGGTTAAAGGACGTGTTCTGCACGCAAATTTGGGCAAATCTCTGTTGCTCACAACCACCGAACTGAAACCTGTGGTTTCATTTCGGTGGTTGAAGTAACAGGGAATAAAAGGTATTGGCTAACATTTACCATAGTTTAAAAAATCTGAGCTACATGATTCCCCATGCTACCATTGTATTTGATAAGGTCTAAAAATGACGCCCTGAAAAAATTGTATTTCAAAATAATTTTTAGTGCTTTAAAAAAGTGAAAATCGTAAGTTGATCGGATTCACCCGCCCATTTTCTCCCATAGACTTACTGTGTGTACATCTACGCTATTTAAACTCGCCCCGAGTTTTAATTGTTTATTCATGCATAACTTGCCATTGGCAGTGTAACTTTCCAAACTTTGTTTTATTCTAGGGTGTTTATTTGTCCATATGAACACTACTATGTAGTTCAGATATCAAAGTTTGACAATTTTTAAATTGAAGCTCCACAATGTTAGCCTATCACTTTAAAACATGCATTGTAAACACTTTTGTGAAGGGATCTGATAAATAATTAAAGGGGAACTTCACTCTAAGGTCAAGTTGGTTTTACATGTAATAAAAGCAGAAAAATGAGAGAAATGTATTAATGAAGGTTTGGGGAAAATCAAAACAATAACAGAGTTATGGAATTTTTAAGTTTTAAATTTGTGACGTCACACGCGAGCAGCTTTCCGTATGTCATGTGTATAAATTCCATAAAGTGTCGTTTTCTCAGATACAGTATTTGAGAATGATTTTACCTGTGCATTCATTATCAGATTATTTCATACAGGCTTCTATGAAAAACCCATTCAATTATCATGGACCAAAAAAATGTCAATTTATGGATTTTTTTACATGACATATGGGAGCTGCACGTACATGTATGTGACGTCACACAATTAAAAGTTTTAAACTTTATAACTCTTGTTATTCTTTAGTGAATTTTCGCCACACTTTCATTTCCTCATTTTTCTGCTTTTATAAAAACGAACTTGACGTCAGGGTGAACTCAGCTCATGACCGTTCCACGATCGGTAAATTGTATTGAAGACGAATTCCCTTCCTTTTTAACAGAGTAACTGGGTTCTTACACTCTGGAACTGTTCTCTTTCGATTCTTTTGAAGGCTAAAAATGCAACTATCTACACAATTATGTTTCATATCTTCAACTCTCGGCGAAGATCAGGTGTTGTATGGTGACTATAATATGGCCATGTATTGCATGTGTAGCGTATTTGCGTCTCAATGACTAAATTGAATGACATTCGTTTGACAATATTAAAGTTTAAAAGGCCTGCATCTTACAACAACACCATCAACGTATATATCCTCCGCATGCTTATAATTTAATTTATACAAGGACGTCATCTCTAGTACATGTAGATTCAAGATGAGACATTATTTGCCAGTGTGGACTGCAGGTTCACTATAAAATCGAAAACTATTATATGATGTCTGAGCCTGAGCTATATGATAACAATTGAATGGACAAAAACACGATATTTTGTGCCAATAGAAAGTTAGGTATAGGTGTCACACATGGATAACAAAGTATATCTAAAATCCGGTGACGAGTATGGTCAAAGTGTTCACACATGTTCACTATTTCAAGCACAAAATAATCTCTTAGAATTACATTTTTTTTCTCTTAAGTTTCATTTTTATATCTTATCAGAAACACGCACTTATACCGCGAAAATATATCTGACGCAGATTTTCCAACTATACTGTAAAACGGTGCATTTGATGTATCGGTTTGTTATATGTATTTTATATTGTTTTTTTTTTTTTTGGTAATAAACTCATTCATTTATTCATTCCTTATTACAAAACGTTTAAAGGAATATATGTATATGGAAATTTTATGCGTTTACAGCCAAGGCAGTTTGAGCTTTGCATTTGATACAAAGGTACTATATTCTAGCTACTGTAGGCCTATATGTAATTGCAGTGTTGCGCGTATGTGTTTACGAACAGGTACATGTGGCCTCTGTCAATGGCTACGCAACTACTTGTTATGTAATAAAATAATGAAGAAAATAAAGTACTGGTAATTTGAGAGAGATTTCTTGTATCACAAGATAGAAGCATACATGGGTATTCTAAATTGTGGACATACAGGGTACACACATGTAGGAACTGTGATTTTCCGTTTACCGGTACATGTAAATCGAAACGGAAAATCCGGTTTGGTCCTTTACTTTTCATGTGAAAATTCACGGAATTCACCTTTGCAAAACGTAATTCATGCTTTTGCTGTGCACATTTTCTATGACAAAACGGAATTACCAACTTTAGATCAAGTTGAACGGAATTATAGGTTTTCAGAAACGGAAAGGCTATTTTTTTTAAATGGGAAATCACATGTCTCTACACATGTAAAATGCATCGCAATGATCAACTTAGCACACTAATCATGTAATAGACCGATTTACCAGAATAGCTTACTGTATGTTATGCACACTGTTCAAACAAAGTGTGTCCCTATACAATCACATAGCTTGCCCGAGGCGTGTCCGACATAGAAACTAATGTGCACGTATACAAGTTTGATTGAAAACGTTTTCAATATTAACGGGTTTATGAAATAGGTTCGTTACATTACTACGCCTCCAATGACGAAAAATCTATACATTTCTATAAATTTCTATACATACGTAAACGGCAAAGATGAAAAAATCAGCAATAAACTTAAGTATACAAACTAAGATCTACACCTATAATACAAACTTACATGTCGTTTATTTGCTTTTAAATAATCACCGAAGTAGGGGGGGGGGCAGGATAACTGAAAATCTGAAATGCCACTTTCCCAAAGTAATTGTACATCTACGTACATGTACGACACTTTTCTGCTAAACCCCAACATAGCAACAACAACAAAGTGTTCAACATCCGGGGAGTTTTTAGAGGACCGTTTATTACACCAAGGAGTTTGACCCGCTAACCCTAACGAGCGTGAAAATAACCCTTAAAGTGGTAAAATAGCAACATTTGGTGTTAAAATAACACAGAAAACTAACATTGTCACGTACTATTAATAACACAAAGGGCGCTAATTTTAACACCGACTTTTGCTGTGAAGTTGTGAACTGTACAACAAACAAGTCGGGAAGCCTCACCACATCCTGATTAGACGACGTGACACAGGGGTGTATCCAGGGCCTTTTTCCAGGTTGGGGGTGGGGGTCGTGATCATATTTTTTTTTTGGGGGGGGGGACCTTTTCACAACGAAATATCCAGGATTTTTCTGGGTGGGTCATGATTTTATTTTTTTGGGACCTGTTTAAAATGAAATGACAGCAAGATGCGATTAAAATGTACATGATCGATGCTTTTTTGGGCGGGTGGGCATGCATGTGATTTTTTTTGGGGGGGAGGGTGGGAGGGCCGTACATGTATGACCCTCCCAACCCCCTTGCATACACCCATGTAACACAACTTGTCATACAATGCATTACCGCCAATCGTTTGAATCGTGTGCGGAATCAAATCTTAACAAAAATTACCTCCCCCCCCCCCGGTCGAGACGTCGAAATATTTCGATTTTTTTTAGTTGAAAAAGGAAAGTATATATATACTTATATACTTATATTACGTATATTACTTATATACTTATATACTTATACTTATATACTTAATATGCTTATATTAACACATTATGTGTACATCTTGCCCCGATGGTGTGCACCTGTTCGACCATAGCTCAGCCCTTTATACACAGGGAATACACCGGGGAATTCCAGTAAGAAAACACAGCATATTGAATCAAAGTGGTCAGAGAAATCACAGCCCAGTGAAAGTTTGAGAAAAATGTGAACATTTGACAATTCCATTCATTACAAAAAGTGGTAACTGTCGTCAGCGACGGTCCTTTTGTTTGGTGCACAAAATATCACTTTGTTATTCATGCACTTTCTGTAAATTGCTTGACTATTTTTGTATTATAATTTATTCGTAAATGCAATATCCATGCAATTAAAACAGCACCTGTATCGTGGATTTTTTCAGAAGGGGGGGGGGGGGGCGTAGAACCACGCCTGACGACAATGCCCACGCAGTTTCATGGAATCTTCTACACAAAAGGTCATGCCATTGGAGTTGCAGACTAAAACTGCAGTGTGCATTGTGACTCATGCTGAGTTCCATGTACGTGTGATTGTGAAGGACAGCAAATAACTGTAGTGATTCATGAAAAAAAAAAAACCTAACACTTCGCTATGCGAATTGCATCAAGTCTACAGGCACAGACTTTATTTAGGCACTAAAATTCTATAGCGCCTTGAGCCAAGACTATTCTTGTAGGTCAGTGCTTTTCCGCAGCAGCTATAACCATGAACCTACTACGGTCCATGCTATAACACAGGGCCTATGGAAGTGCTAGTCTGCAGAACAGATTGTTCAGACCCTGATTGGCGTAGAACGACGGACAAGGGTTTGCGCCTGCAAATTAAGTTGACCCATTCAACTTCCGAGCGCGCTCGCACTCGGTCTGTTTGTGCGATACATTTTATAACAGTGCGGTGCGGTCTGCGAGTTAGACTCACTGAACTATAAAGGTCGGACCGGACACAAAAGAGACACGCAACGATTGTTTCCAACAAAGAATAGATCTTAATGAATTCATCCTTGAATGTATTGCACCACCACTAACCCATTACAACGTGAGTGAGTCAATGATAGAATATGCCGGTAGTATGGCATGTCTGTTCGGTTTCCACAATACAGCATGATACGTATTACATGTATATAGTGCGGGGGTGTACATGTAGTGTAGGCTGAAAGTAAAATGTCCGCCGCGTACTGCAGGTGTATGATATTTCTTTAACGGGAAAATTCTGACCAACCATTAATCCGACATTTTTTTTACTAATTATTTTGAGTCGTCATCTTGGCGTTTCGTGAAACATGTCTAGTTTGTCATGTTGCCTAGTTTTGTCACGTGGTTGCGAATTGCCACCACGTGCTAGAACCAAAATGGAAGTCACATGCGCGCGTGCACAGCTGGTCATTCTTGTATCCAAACCATGCATGCAAACAAGTTTGACAGATTTTAACGTTTATGTCAAAGAATGAATTAATTGACAAACATTTTGCTACACAGCAGTACGCAGCAGAGTCCGCTCTTTCTGACGAGGTATAACTCAGAGATATAATCTTAACACCTTATTACCATGAGTACCCCTTTGGATGCTATAAATAATATGAAATATGGTCAGAAATCTCATTACCCCCCCCCCCCGAGATTTTTCATTAATTACTTCAAAAAAAAAACTAAGACATTCAGAATCTGTTATTGGTGTGATATGACCTTTGGGCATAAAGCTTTCAAATAAAAAGAAATCCCCCAAACTAAACTTGTGCTTTAACTATTAAACTTGTGTTTGGAGCTGTATACGTCTAGATAGTTCTTAAACATCTACAAAGCTTTTCCGAATATGTTCATGCAGGTATTTGTAGTATCATTAATTTTGTTACACACGAAACTTATCACGCAGTCATGAAACAGAATTTCCGTCTTGTATGCTATATGCATTAAACTGCCGGTTTTTTAGCATAATGTTACATTACATCGGTTCCAGGAAGTTTTACTCTGGCGAGCTAACCATCCATAAATGTTTCACATCACACAAACTGCAGACATTGACTGCACAAAAGCTTCATACCTGTACTGCATCTAAATGCACCAAATTTATAAAGTACATGTACTTACAAACATTTGAATGCAAATTACGGTTTAATACACTAATTCTATTAATTTTGATAACCACACACATGCAGTCAGAGGGACAACTCCATACTTTTGTGTACGTGTACAAAGTGATGGGCGCCCCTTTTTTACGCAGTCATGGCACACAAAATTGCTTTGAAATTCAGTCTTTTACAAAATACTGAAACAGTTTACAATGACCTAAACATTAATATATGAAAATAAGGGAGTCAACATTTCAGAAGCCTGTTTTTTTTTATACATACTGTATGGGTCCAGCATTATCTGATTACTAAAATTTTGCAATGGGCAAAATTCTACATTGTACAAAAAATAGGGTTTTTTTCAGTGCTGGTGGTATGTGATCCGTACAGCTCTGCTCAGGACCACAGTATGTTCTTCCAAATAGTATGTATAGTTTTATCCGATATAAGAGAAATTACACGTAAAATGTGAAAAAACGCAACGAACATCCTGAACATAATGTAAAGCATGGGTTAGACGACCCACCCATAAATGGCGATGGCGCGCTGGCGTCATCAAAAAACACACCCTTGTCAATTATACAACGGCATATGCATTATTTGCGCATGTCGGAAGATAAGGATAAAGCGATTCCCTAATTGAGAATTGTTCCATCAAAATCGTCGTACTTATACGGTCTAAAATAACACAAAAACACAATCAATCTAATGTACATGAGAAGAATCTTCAACATAGATTCATATAGTAGAAGAATTTAACTTCATGTTAAGTGTTATCACAGGAAAGTTGCGAATTCTTAGCTCTACATACAGACTTACAAGTTACATAAAATGACTTAATACAGAGCACATTCCAAACCATCAAATTTTTACGCCGCGAAAGTGCAGAAAAATGATTATCATTGAAGAGATATGTATTCAAATGAGTCCAGCGATATTGCGCAACCTTTTCAATAAGTCCAGCGATATCGAGGAACATTTTCTCTCAGTTTTTATAGATATTTGACCCATTTCTGAGGCAATATAAAACGGAACGTTCACTTACCTCACACTAGTCGGGACAGGCCGTCGCACTAAAAAGAACGCAAATCGGTTAGCGTGTTGGCAGCATGGACTCAGCCCGTAACGATCCTCTTCGCGGGGCATGGTCACGGGGATTCCTCACTTCTGATTGGACAAAGAAACCTGTAAAGGCAGAATAGCGTATCGATGTGTGACGTCACACTGGTTCAGAAGAACGCACGATCATTGTCGAAACCCACAGATGCACAGACTCTGGACTAAACTCTACGTTAGAGGCGAAGCCTGGTGCAGTGCAGCATGTCGACTTACGTACAATGAAAGGGTATGTTATGTCAGGATCGGACTATTGTCTCTCTAGGCCTGTATATATCTGAACCAATGTAACGTCACCACTTCGCACCTGTGGTTAAAGCTGTTTTGCATAATCGACATGGCAACATTGTCCAATGAGAAACGTGATTTCCAATTATGACGTAAAGAGGTCATCACCAATATCTCGAAAGTCCACGTGGAAGGCTGCTCCACACGTTGCAAATACCATTCACAAACTTTCCGCAAAGTGAACATGTTCAAAATTTCGCAGCAAATTGGTTTCCGCAAACATGTTAGTTGCAAGAGTTTGCAAAACAGTCTTATATTAAGCCTTTGCAAACGGTTGTAGTTCTTTTTGATTCAATGTTTATCATGTGACCATGTGGTTCTTTAAAATCAGCAAATTGAAACAGCATTGTGACAATTAATTGCTCTTGACATTTCCAGCGTATAATTGCTTCAATAGGTTTGCAAATTGTCCAAAGTCTGTCCTCTAGCTGCAGCAAACAACAGTATTTCTTTTCCTCCTCTCTTTTGTTTTCTTCATCCTCTTTCTTTCTCTTCTGTTGTACATGTACGTTATCTTCAGCCGCAGTCAGGCAACAATGTGATATATTTAAATTTACTTATACTCATTCTCATGGACTCATTTTCAACTGATTTTTTTTATGCAAATAAAAAAAAAACTTGTGTACAAAATCCAATGAGGAGTTATCTACATGCTACACTCTCATATGAAAAAGTGGTACAGTCGCCAAATTAATAATCCTCCACAATAAAGATTAAACAAACATTCATGATCTTGAACCTTTAAATTAAATTTGCTATAACTTTCGCCATTTTCTTTCTCTTTTTGTTTTTCTCTATTCTCTGAATGCATGATGTTTGGGTTCCATTCTCCTTTACACGATACATTTATCTTCTCCGATACCGATGGGGCCCGTGTGAAAATTCTGTTTTGTCTGTCAAAATACGGGATACATGAACTCTGAGAAAAAGGGTTAAATTTAGCACCATGTTGTCAAAATTAGCGACACCATAACAGGTGCTTATAGGCACCATTAAGGGTGCTTGATAGCACTCTTTTCAAGAAAATGGTGCTATTTTTCACCTTTACACAAACATCAGAATGGTGCTCAAGAGCACCAATAAAAATGCCGCTATATTGTGACAAGGCTGTGAACCTTTTTAGAACTTTTTTTTCTTACAGAGTGTGAAGTCTGGAGATTAAAGCGACGATTTCAGGGAGCTTAAAGTTTAGTGACATGATTGGGAACACTTGAAAATGCCTCAAGAACAAAATGAGTTGAAATATATACCAAATATCCGGGCCAAATATACACTAGCAGGAGTGGATCTCCCACCTGGGAGGATTTGTCTGTAATTTGTTTACTTAAGGAGAATCAAGCATAAACATAGGAATATCTTGATTTTATCCGGGAACGATAAAAATAAGCCCCATAGAGAGCCACATAGCAGGTTTCCGTGCTACGAGTGATATTGACATTGTTTATTTTGGAATGAGTCAACGTTTGACTACAAGATTTTCACAGGAGAATCCTTGCATAGTTTACTTGATTCTAGCCTAGTTTCAGCCCAAGTTGGGGACTACCCCCAATCATGTCATTTACCTTTAAATTATATATTCGATTAAATTTCAAACTGCATTTCCTTCTTTTCTGTAAACGGTTGTTTGTAAATCAGTACACTGCATTCTTCTGATATAAAAGTAACAAACAAAACCACTTTGTTTTACACGGTGCAAAAAAAAGGGTAACAGGCAACGTGGACTGGCAATACTAGCCGAACCTTAATTTGTACAGTGTACATGTACATGATTGTATAGGCTACACAATAAACACGATTTTTATAATATAGAGAGCAAGGATTTCTGAGATTGGCACAGGGCAATAGGCTTGGCATTCGCGGACGCGAAGCGACAGGTGAATCATCGGGTGAATTTTATTGCGTTTTTTAAGGACACGCGCTTACGTCACACACACACACACACACACACACACACACACACACACACACACACACACACACACACACACACACACACACACACACACACACACACACACACACACACACACACACACATACGCACACACAAACACACACACACGCACACACACACACACACACACAATCACACAACACACACACACACACACACACACACACACACACACACACACATACACACACACACACACGTGCACGTCATGCTCGACTAGAGATGGAGCTATGAGTAAATTCCTACAACTAAAATAAATACACTGTACATGCAAGCGTAGGCCTATAATACAAGTCATGCAGTACTATAGGTATATAGTAGATACTCGGTATACCGCACAGATTAGTTCGTGCCAGCGTGCCAGACAAATAACTAGTCTTCGCCTTAGCCACAATAGTTCCATTGACACACTTTAAAACTGGCAAATTTGCGCCACAGATACAGTGTGGAAGTGATTTTATTTTTATTTTTTTGATACAGTGCGTCCCAGAAAAAAGAAACCCAAAACAAAGGCTTATTGTGCGGAAGCAATGGGGCGTATGTTTTATAACACAATTTCAAAATAAACTTTGACTTGTGCTCTTCAGTTTACAATGACACAGTTAAGCGAGGGGGGGGGGGGCGGCGGGGCGGAAAATTTTCGCAGCTCGCTCAGCGAGAAAAAAAAAATCTGGGTGCACCTCAGCACCCCCGCTTCCCTGGGCCGTGGATATTTTTCTACAAATTTAAGATTTTTTGACAGATTTTTATGTGAAATGGTGAAAAATGCACATTTTCTATATGCATTTCCGGATATTGATTCCAAATTTATTACTTCACAAAATTCGTTATAATTTCAGAAATATTATCGTTGTTGATAGTTGAGAGTTAAAGAGGAAGTCCACCCTGATCTCGAGTTGGTTTTAATAAAAGCAGAAAAAATGAGTTAGAGAAATATATTCATGAAAGTTGGGCGAAAACCCACCAAAGAATAACAGACTTATGAAGTTTCAAAGCTTAAATATGTGACGTCACATGCGAACAGCTCTCCATAGTGTCATATAATATAAATTCCATAATTACCATTTTTTAATGTTTCATGATAATTGAATGATTTTTTTCATAGGAGCATGCATATGGAATAATGTTTCTGATTATAATTTATATTGAACGCACAGGTAAAATTATTTTCAATTTTCTAAGCAAAATGGCACTTTTATATGGAATTTATATTACATGACAAATGGGGGAGCGGCTGCTCACATGTGACGTTACAAATTTAAATTTTAAACATTCATAACTCTGAGTTTCGCAAAACCTTCATTGATATGTTTCTCTCATAATTCTAGTTTTTTTTTTAAATCGGGGTGGACTCCCCCCGTTTAAAGTGGCATGCCGGATGCAGCCACGCTTGAGGGTCAAACTTTTTATAGCGTCTGAAGTCCTTGCACAGCTGGTAGGTGTATCTCCATGTTTAGGTCAAATTGAATGTGTTTTACAGAAAGCAGAAAGGAGGAAGTTAGTAGCGACATAATAGTGGAGGTAATTGGTTATACACGTGTATGCACGTTGCACCTGCGGACATTGAGAAAGACATGACCCATTATATTGTTGTGTTGTAGGTCCATTATGTTGTATCCTTGCTATACAGTGTGTATCAAAAAAGGGTAATCCATGTTTAGAGTTAAAATATTGCCAACTATTTTTTATTTTAGAGATTTCTAAGTATAATATCCCTAAAGAGCAAATTTTCCTCTTTCCAATGATACCTCACTTGCATCACTGCATGTCATGCATGACCGAGTAAGCTTGCTCTTGACGAGAACAATGTCAAGTCACGCTTTTTCCAAGTTTTGGCATAACTTGCATGAAATGTGAGATTTCCTCTCATCTTTAAAACATGAACCCATTCATCGGTGTCTTCATTCTTTCATTCATTGACCCAAATTTGGAAAAAGAGTGTGATTTGACATTGTGTGTTTGAGCCGCGGGGGGGGGGCAGTCAAACAAATGTTGTACACATCGTGACCAGAAAAACGCGTTTAAAGAGTTTTTTCAGTTTAGACGCGGCCCGCGCTTGCACGCGTATCGAAAACCACCGATTTCAACAAAAGAGGGTGGTTTTGAAAGACTGTTAACGTCATTTTGGGTATTTCCCGAAGCTTTTTTGAAAGACAATAGTCAAACGATTTAGGGGTATGTTGGAGCTAAATAGTGTAAATGAAGCACGCGAAAAACTCTTAGGGGTTAATTGCCACAGAGCAAAACTTGTTTAGGGTGTCGGAAAGATTTAGGTCACGCATGTGACAGCATTATTTTGACTGCCCCCCCCCCCCCGGGGTTTTGAACAATGTACTCGGCTCACTGGCGGCAATGAATCAAAAAGTGATCAAGTGAGTACATGTGAAGAGGAAAAGTTGTTCTTTAGGGATATTATACTTATAAATCTCTGTAATAAAAAATAATTAATGTCAATGCTGACATGCTGATGCAAGTGAGGTAGCGCATTGGAAAGGGGAAAAAGTTGCCTTAGGATATTATACTTATAAATCTCTATAATTGCAAATATGTTGGAAATATTTACTCTAAACAGGGATTAGCCTTTTTTTGATAGCACACTGTATTTAGTTTAGCACACTCGTAACAAATTTAATTTAGCTAGCTCCCAATCAATCGTTGCTCCCTACTGGAGAGCTTACCCCTTTTTCCTTTTTTATTGTTCCCGTCACTCTTTCATAATCTTTCTCGCCCCTTCTTGTTTATGTCATGACCGAGAGTACACCTTTCAGACAGCCTGCCTCTCGGTGTTTACATCCGTATTTTAGGCCTTTCATTCTTATAATTTTAGCAATTTGTGATTAAACAAAATGTGTGTGTATATACATGTAATGTAATTCTATATTATGGAATGTAATTTGCTATATCGTCAATATGTATGAATACCTCGTACTTCTTCAAAGAAATAAACGTATATGAATGAATTGTAAGAGTGGGCCCAACACACAGGATCAACAAACTACGTTTACTAACACATCAAATTTTAGCAACTTTTAGACCGCCGTCCGAGCTTGTCCGACTATTTTGCTGATTAGCAATACAGGCAATTAAAATTGCAAGTTTTGATTCCACGTATTTGACATGTTTCATTATATACAGTTTGTAACGAATCCTCGTTACTGAGGCGCGCCAGAAGAAAAGTCCAATGTGAAATAATTAGTAACTGTCTTTCAGCTGGGGGTTTCTATAAGAGGGCAAAAAAAGATAGATGCAATAAAATAACGCCAGGTCACATCCTGAACTGAGAAATGCATTAGACGATGTACAGATATAATTATATGCATTCGTTATACGTTGGAAACCCCAAGCTACGATGAACTGGAAATCGATCGATGTCCACATGAGACAATAATTCTAATTATGCGCTTGTTGGTTCAGTAATTCAAGACATTAGGCTAACATTGTGGAGACACATGGCTAACTTGTGGGCATGATAAATATATTATATTAATAATAATTAATTATCATAAGATTAAAATCTTCCCGATTTTATCCAAGGTTAAGCCCGAGTACTCGTAGATTTTTTACTTTTAAAGCACGAACTAATTTTATTTTGAAATACCACTTTTTTCTGGGCGGTCATATTTTAGACGGCTTATCAAAGACACTTTTAGCATGGAGAATTATGTAGCTTCACATTTTTTTCAAACTGTGGTCCATTGTTAGCCTTATAGTGAAATTAAGCAAGTAGTTTTTCAGTATATTTCCAGCTCCAGTTAGGGTCATACTCATGATGTTTCGTATAGCTAATTTCCAATCTGTTATTTCAGCATCCAGTCTGTCCAAGAGCAAACAATTTCTGGTGAGCATTTTTGGGACGCGGTAACGGGATCGCTGCGATATAGAAATGGATTGGCGTACTTGAAATAATTGTAAGCGAATCGGATTTTGTGTGATATTTCCATGTGGGACCATAATAGTTATGGACATATGGGTGGGAATAGGGAAGTCCCATGGACAAATAGTTTTTGACATATTTAGTGAATATCGGCGCTAAATTCAATGTCACTTTGAGTTTTCCCTGTAGTTTATATACAGGGCGTATCCTAATGTTTTGGAGAGGTGGGGGGGGGGGGGGTGGGTGGGGGGGGGGGGGGCGGGGGCGGGAGGGCAAAAGTAAAAAAAAAAATGCCGAAATTTTCACGCCGCGCTCGGCGCGCCAAATTGCAATATAGAATTTTACGCGCAAAGCGGCAAATTTTGTATACTAGCATTTTTATCTAACGTTTTAATGTTTTATAGTGCTTTCCATAATGCTTTTTAAACTATACCTTGCATTGTCATGTATTATTGAATGTTTATGCGAAAGTTGTAAAAATTATTGGGGGGTGGGGTGAAGGTGCGATATGTGTTGCCCCTCCCCCGGCCCCAAAGAAAAAATATAAAATCATTGGAGGTGGGCGACTGGCCCCCCTTGGCCACCCACCAGGATCGTCGCCCCGGTATATTAGATTGTGTACTTGTTTGAATACATTTCAGGGTGAGAATTAACTTCGGGTGAATCTTTCCTTGGTATTAAAAGTTGTTCAGTTGTGGGCAATTGTTTACCGAATTGATCAATTACACTGGCTACACACGTCGCTACAAGTAAAGCAACTTAATAACCAAAGTACCAAATCAAATGCAATGTAAACAAAAAAATCTAAACACCGAACTGAGCTGAATATACGAGAATAGGTCTTATGTTCTTTTGTGATGTATTGATAGTTCCTCTGTATGTTAAGGTTTATATCGTTGATGCTACAGTTTAAGCAATTAATTCAACCAGTAATTAAGCTAGTGCAGTGGACAGGGATTTTATGTCAGCCCTGACCTTTGTGTAACGCTATTTGTTTGGGTAACTTGGTTTTAAATCTGTGTCAGACGACTTTAATTGATTACCTTATTGATAGATGTAGTATTGTTAAAGACACTAATAGAAAATGTAAGACGGCTGTCTGACATATCGGACAGTGTTTGAATGGACAAATAAACACCTAAAACAGCAAACATTTCAGACAAGTCGTAAAATATGTACTGATAAGAATCGGCAAGCATGAATTATGTGTCATCTGATGACCGTTCTGAAACACAGCAGTCGAGTCATGAGCATGGACCTGTTGTAGGTCCATGATCAGGAGGGCAGGTTTCAGCTTTCCAAATGTCATTTGTTCTGATCAAGTTTGCCTAATTGCGAGATATGTTGTTAAGAACGAAAGGGTGAAATCACAATTGTGCCACTTTCGCTCGGGAGGAGGGCGCTTGACGCTGTCATTGACTGTATACAAAAGTGGCCCCAATTGGTGAGTTTTATCCTTTCTATTGAGAATTAAAACAAGCAAATTTTCGCAACAAATGGAAGTTCAAAAAGCTAAGACTGTGCCGCTTGTACATGATGTAAGAATCATGTTCACAAAGCCAAGACGGTTGCTTTTCACATTACTTCTAGAGCAGAGTCTACACCGATTGGCTGCTTCCATCATACTTGTTGTTATGTCATGTGTGAATGAGTGGAGTTGAGAAACTTCGAGTCAAGGTGAAACTGCAAACTGCAAGTGATGGGTGTGTGCTTCCCCCTACGGCCGTTTTGCGCATTTTTTCCCCTACGGACCCTACCCCCCCCCCCCCCACGCTAACGATGTCTAGACCGCTTTTGAGAAGCGACAAACTGGGGCAATGTCGGCCACAATGGTTTGCAGCGAATATAATGTCTATCAGACAATATTTTATTTTATTTGCAGTTTTTATTTAATCAGGGTGGCCTTTGTCAGTTGTACCGCACTGCTTTTCGCAAGGGCCCTCCATTCATTGACTAAAACAACATGAAAAATATAAATTATATCATCAACATACACATACTATATCATAATTATTATCATTAGGCAGTGCCAGGCTGATGGCAGGTTTGACCCTAATAATGCAAAATATTTCAGCTTCGGGTGACCCCCACCGACAGGAAAGACGGCGAGAAAAAGACAAAAAAGTAGTAAAAGGCTAAAAAACACTGCAAACACCCAAAACCAGCAACACCGTGTTCGCCCTGGGTGAGCAACCGTCCCGCTCGTAAACAATCACTTTAAACAAACAAACCCCAATCGTGACACCCCGCATACACACTGACAAAGAAACACTGAAACACAAGCTCCTCCAGTGAGCAAAGAACACATGGCCAACACACACACACACACACAACATACGGGACACACCACACACCACACACCACACACACCACCACACACAAATCACAACACACACACACATCAGCATACCAAACACACACACACACACAGACACACACACACACACACAGCACATCACACACACACACACATGCACAACACACACACACACAAGACATTGAGAGAGCATGTTCGGGGACATCTTTGAACCCTAGACGATAATCAGAATTTTGGTAGTGACACTTTTATAGTCTTATTTTTTATGTTGAATTTTTCGCTCATTGCGAAGAAAGTCAAAACAGTTTTATTGATACTTCTTAATATTATTATATGATATTTTGATTATATATTTAGGATAATAAATATATTTAATGAGAAGTTTTCGATATTTTGGCATTTGGGGATAAAATACCGGTTTTTCGGGTAAAATAAAAAAAAATTACATTTATATTTTGGCAGACCTATTTTAATGCGTTGAATCCATGAAAAATAGTTTAATTACCTTGTTGCAGCCGTTTCAAACATTTGATTTCTTTTTCGGAGAAAATGAGAATTTTTAATCAATTTTCAGTCAAAACATAAAATTTCAAATAGAAGAAAACACAGAAAATTTCGAAAAGCGCATTAAAACTAAATTCAATAAAAAAAATGAGCTCTTACTACTTGAAACACTTTGAAATATTTAAGTCCAGTTTTATTAAAGATATGATTTTTATTATTTTGGTCAAATAAAATACAATACCTAGCACCATCGCATCGGCTGTAGCACAATCCAGGACTATTAGCTTTTGAAGCGACAAAAGCGAAAGTGACTTATCGGCTTATTGCGGCAAAACACAATTAAAAAGCACGTAACACTTTTTTTACTTTCTCCTTGATGTAGATTTCTGAAAAAAAACATGTTCGTTTTAACCCTACGCCGCCCCTGGCCATCGAACACGTATTCTTGACAAGTTATTCAACGTGTTCATCAATCGTTGACCTCAAACACCAGTGTTAGTAAACGTAGACCTATGTTATTCGGGATGTTCGTTTATTCCGAAGGTTCCGTTATTCGTAAGGCTCGAAGCGTACGTTCGGAAGTAATGAACCTTATTTCGTTTTCGTGACTAACGAATCATCGAGGATAGGCAATTTACGTGTTTCCGGATACGAACCTTCGGATAACCAACCCTTCGGAATAACGAACCTTCGGATAATCTGAACTGTAGCGAACCTGTTATTCGAAGTGTTAATCATAAGCATTGAACTGCTAATAGGCCCTTTTGTGATTCAACGACGATAGTTCTGACTTCGATTGTCCATGATCAGCCTTCCGGTTGCTAAAACGCGTTTTCTCCCCGTTGAAATAAAACAGGGTTTTTATTGAATACAAAACACACGACACACACACACACACATACACAACACAAGCACACACACATCGACCACACACACACACACACACACACACACACACACCCAACCACAACCACACACACACAACACACACACACACACACACCACCACACCATGGAGGTGAAAAGAGCGGCCAAGTGAAAAGTGCTCAACGTTTAGGACTGAAACACTATTTCCACTGATTGATAGATGATACACTTCATGAAAAGGTTAGCAGTGTTTTACATAAATTTTTGAATT
>JZLH01S0339433.1:31948-45221 GCA_001188425.1 Eucidaris tribuloides
ATATCTCTTTTTTTCTTTCTTTGCCGTCTGTCTTTGTACTACTTTTTTTCCGTTACTTTTTCTTAAGGTGTTTGAATGTTCATCCATCTATTTTATTTTGCTTTTCTAAGAGGGAAGACCAGATATATTGCGGTCACAGAACCCATCATTGCGGTTCCTTAGGCCTCTATTATGATGTAGAATGTCTGTGTTTGTGTTAAAACTATATGTCTGAATGCACTCTGCATGTTTGAACGCCCTGTATACATGCTGCAAAATTGCAGTTTGTACATGAACAACAATACAGATTTTTATTTAAAATCATATTAGTTGCTGGTCTCGGCCAAAAAATCCGAGACCAGAAGGTTCGAGACCAAGACCAAGACCAAGACCAGAGGGTTCGAGATGGAGACCGAGACCAAGAAAGAGCATGCTGGTCTCGAGACTGGTCTCGAGACCAAGACCAGTCTCGAGACCTCCAACACTGCCGGAGATATTTAACTTCCATTGTGGAAAAATCAGTGAAATATTTGGGAATTTTTTTTTTCAGATTAAATGCTGGAATCCCTGCTCATAAAAACCTATGTTAATAGGTAACTTCCAAAAAGTCTCAATGAAAAGCAGAATCATAGGATTTGTTTAACTCAGAGGTGATGAAAGGAAATTGTTTTGTACTGTAAAGTAACAAATTTAAATTATGTTTTGCAGCTCAGAAAAAAAAGTTAAAAACCTTGATAAACAAATAACCACACATTCTGTCTGCTACATACTGCAAATAGCATCCTTGTAAACTATAAAAAAAAAATTAAAAATAAAAATAACATAACCCTGAATTATCATTTTATACATCCTGTAGAAGGATGTAGTCATCAAAAAATGTATAATACCACAGAACATGACAAATTTTCAGGTCACCTTTTTTAGTGAATATTTTATGTATCAATGCAGCCTGAAATGTTTGTGGTGATATCACAGTGGTGATATCACAGTGAGAGAGGGTGAAGTAAACAGATGCCATTCGAATATATCGTGTTTGGAAACTTCAACTCATACAATCGTGAACAATTTGTACCAGACTTGGGTTTATTTTTAATGTATTATCAGCAACAGTGTTGTCACCACGCCGGACGGCGTCGTGCTGAGTCCCCTGCTCTCAAAATCTCTGCTCAGTACTCGCGGTAAACTTCAGCATTGCCGTCCAGCACAAATTTCTTAACCCCACTGAATAAAATTCTTAGATTTCCGTGTAATTGAGTGATTGGGGCCTCTGGACCCGTGGCCATGATGGGCGATAGCTCCACTCGCCTACGCTTCGCAATCACTTTTGATCCAGTTCTAAAATCACTCTGATGACAAACCTGATTAGCAATGATTTTATTGGGGGGTTCAGGTATTAGTGAAGTTGATACACATACCATGGAATAAATGACAAAGTTTAATTATCGTAATATTGTTATAAGGTGAAAAGTACACTTTTTCCTACTGTGTTTCATGAACAGCTGTTCTTTTGTTTTAACTGTAAAATTGTGTACTCTGAAACACTTCCCATTTTTGGTGATCCGCGTAAACGTGGATCACCATAGATTTCGTTAAAATTTTTTTCTTCTTCTTCTTTATTCGTGTTTCTTTCTCGCCATTTTTGTGCACGCAATATCTCGAGAACGATGAGTGCAATAGTTTTGTAACTTAACATAGTTATGTCCTATGTCAATACCTAGCCAAAAGCTAGTCCTAACCTACATGTATATTTGCAATATCTCAAGCCGGCAGTGGAATAAAACAACAAAATTTGGCAAAAGTTAACTTAAGGTCAAGGGTCAACTTTTGGACCTAATCACGTGCGCGCGCGCGTCACGATGGGCTAGCAAGGGCGCGTCAAAAATTTTAAAAGTTTTAAAATGCTCCAAATGACTTCTTATGAACAGCAGTATAGTATACGTTTCAGGTCAATTGAAGCATTTGGTGCGCGCGCGTACGCGCACGTTTTTTTCCGCGCGCACCCCTTTCCCGACCAAATATCGTCGTTTTTTCGATGGATTTGGATTTCTGACCGAATTCTCCATGAATTAGAACCCTTTCCCGACAACTAGGACCCAAAATATCGCTTACAGGTCAAATTAAAGCAAATGCGCGCACATTGCGCGCGTAGTGAATAATGGGCATTTTTAGCTCACCTGAGCCAAAGGCTCAAGTGAGCTATTGCGATCGCTTTTCGTCCGTCGTCTGTCGTGCGTCGTTCGTCGTGCGTCGTGCGGTGTGCGTCGTTCGTCGTGCGTAAACTTTTACACATTTTCTGCCTCTTCTTCAAAATGCATGATTGGATTTGGCCCAAACTTGCCAGGATATTCGTTAGGGGTGGACAACGTTCTAAATATAACACCTGGCCCCCCTAGGGCCCAGTGGCAGGGCTAAAGGCCAAAATAGTAGTTCAAAACATCTTCTTCTCAGGATCCAGAAAGTTAGTTAAGGCCATTTGTGTGTGATCCTCTATATGTGCGGATTAATGTTCCTCAAAATCCAGGTGGCGCATTGGCATAAGGGCAAAATTGGGGTGGCCCTATGGTTAATTCACATCAAATTAATGATTTAAACCAAACTTTGTGGCATGATACTTGCGGGGGGGATTGAGTGTTTCTTGAATGAACAGCCCTGGGGGGCAGGGCGGCCATAAGCGCAACAGTAACTTTCTAACACCAACCATTTGTAACCAACTGTGGTAGATTTAACAGTGAGCCTCTATGTTATTGGGTCAAAGTCACATATGTGGTGAAAGTCAAATGAGTAAAAATATAGAAATACTGGCAAGTTTCTTCTTGTTGTATGCACCATTTATGATAACTTGAATGGTAAAGCTACTTAATGACTCAATTTAAATAGTGTGAAGGTACATAATAGGTCAAGTCAAATGTAGTATACTAGGCATCTCTTGTTTTATAAAACGGATGTAAACAGCTTTAATAACTTGCAAAATACTCATATGGCAGCGATGCAAAGTTTCCACTGGTTCATTTGGCTACCGTTGGTGCTAGTAATAAATCTATATCGGTTTTTCTATATTAAATGAGTTTTTACTATGGCAATTAGAGAGGTTTGCGAGACCTCAGTGAGCGTCGTGCCCCGGGCTCTTGTTAATACTACATAACGCTCTAGAATTAATGGTGACCCCTACTTTTTTATTGCTTATTCTGATAGACATGATCGCGAATAGCATTTCTGGCTCGCTTTCTATGCCCAAGTGTTTGACGTCATCTATACGTACACATAGAAAGATCGTATTTTGGCATATCTCATGATGGGTGAGTAACATCAGCAAACCAGGTACACAGTAACTTCAAGTCAAAGGTCATCCTGTGCTTATCAAATGCGTGCGGGCGTCACAGGGGACGAGAGCGGCGTACGTTTGAAAAGTAGAGGTCTTAAATCGGAGTTCATTTGTCTCGGATGAAAACGATGACCCTGACCTTGTATTGCTCATTCTGATAGTCCAAAGATCCGTAATACACAGTCAGAACACATTTGCATGCAGAATACTTGTGACGTTCATCTGTGACGTCATAAGAAAATGTTTTTCGCGCATCATCTCATACTGGAATCGAGTAATATACACAAAGTTTGTACACAGTACTTCATAAAGGCCGTCACTGGTCCTAATCATAACCGTCCACGAGTCGCGTACGAACGGTAGCGCACAGTCGAATTTGAATTGATGTTTGATGGAGATTAAGGTGATTGCAGGGACATATTTTTCAGCAAGCAATGATACGTGATATAAATGTTTGCCACATTTTTTGTAGTATTAAATAACGGCGTTTACGCGGATACAATTCGTCTCAGTGACGAAATTAAATCTAGTTTATCATTTTTATCTTTTGTTTATTTTCATCAGGATTACTTTCAGAGGAACAGATAGGAGCACATGCCGTCATTATGTATATACAAAGTACAGGCTATATGGTAAGAAGTTTTAACCTTAATATCCCTTGGGGACAAAATTTGTGATTATTCCACCACGCGCAATTTTTTGACCACGCCGTTCGCTGATTATTTACTTTGAAGTCACGTGCTTCATTAAAGTCCATTTTCGCGTAAATTGGAAGTACCGTTACGACGCTGTGCGACTTTTTATACACGCATGTCAGCTCCAAAACGTGATTTTAATTTGTGTACAAAATCAATGCAAGTTGTGTTTTTTCTATTAATTCATATAAATATGGATATTTTCAGTCTCATTAGCTGCAATTAATTTATTATAGCATAATCGTGTTTTAAAAAGTGTCTGTGAAAAATTTCGCTAAAAAAAAATGGAAAAAAAAGGTCGAACAAACAAAGAACTACTTAAGAAATTCCAAAAATAATAAAATACCTAAGAAATTCATTCTGATATGGCAATTTTTTTTCGAGATAGTTGTTAGAAATATCAGAATATTTTCCTTCAAAGGTGGGGTAATGCTATATGACACGAAAGGAAATGGAAGAAATGTTGTTGTATCAGCTGACCATTTTTTGGCCCCATATCTCTGGGTTTCTGTTTTCACCAAAAATTTGTTAATCTCTGACAAATTTCACAAACATTTTCGTGAACTTTAGACAAATTTTATTAATATTTTCGGAAAAAATTTTCATGACTTTTTATGCAATGATATTTGTTTAAACAGTCGTAAAGTGCCACCATATCATATATACATTCTAGCATGATAGATTTGATGAAATCATAAAATGAATGGGATGATCACTGTTGAAATTCGCTATTATGTCCTTCAGATTCCCTATGGCGTTGGCATAGCAGCCGCCATTCGAGTTGGAAACAGCCTTGGTGGGAATCGTCCCCGAATGGCCCACATTGCCTCCCTGGCATCATTGTCACTTGGAAGTAAGTCCCACCACAGCATCATTCAAAAAAAAAATGTGCAAGTGAAAAGCGCCCTGCTTGGCAATTAGAAATACTGATCTGACATGATGCTTACATCAATGTCAAGAGCATAAGTCTGAGCTTTCTAATAAGTGTTTTAATTGATGAATTGATTTAAATTATTTATGTTTGAATTTTTTTTCAAATCAAAAACTTGATATATGAATTTTTAAAAATCCTCTTTAAATCCACCTAATTAGCCAATCAGAATCAATATTTGAAACTCTTTTTCTGACAAAAAAATATTGTTACCCACTGAAGTGACAATGCCAACATGCTAGTGTTCATGGCAAAATATTAGTTTGATTTCATAACCATTGCTTAGTGATCAAATATTGGGATAACAATGACTTTGACTCTGTCATCACTACCAACATCTCTTTGGATGTACCTAGCACAAAGTGACCATGTTTCTGCACAAAATAACATAAAATGGTGGCCGAAAACCTATAAATTCAAAATGCTTTTTAATCTTCATGGTCAGTTAATCTTTTTGGTAGAGCTCTAATTTTGTCATTTACATCACTGAAAGAAAAAACGAACTTAAAGCCCAAGTATAGTTTTGGTTGATCAGACAAAATTTTTGTCAATTGTTCAGAAAGTATTCTTTTGTCACCCCAGACATCAGAAAACAACATCAAACCTACTGAAAATTGTTTATAGTGACAAATTATGTTTAAATTACAGGAGAGCATCTAGTGGCATGTACATTGCCTATGGGAAATCTCGGGGATCCCCCGCGAGATTTTACATTTTGAGTAATTTCTCAAAATGAGAGGGTTTCAGAGCGAGCAATTTTCAGGACATTGATAGATCACATAGGCGTATCTAAAAATATAATTGCAAAGAATTTCATTTGTTACCATTTACCAAAACTATACCTTGGTTTTAAATTAATTCATTCTGGGTTTTTTCAAAAATACTTTGTCATTCTTTGATTTGTTGATCTTTGTGAATTATTTCTAAATGGGCAATCCACGGAAAATGTTACCAAGGGTGGAAAATGAAATCAAGGACAACTTGTTTTACCGCTGGGAGTATTTAGAAGGTCACATCAACATGACCTAATGAAAAAAAATGCGGCAAGTCGAAAGATATTTTTTGAGCTATTGAAATAAATTATGATTATGTAAGACATTGCAGTAAAATTCAGTGTGTTTTGCAGTATTTCTTGTAATGTGAAAAATTGTCGACTAAATGACTTTCAGGAATATTTCTATGCCGAAATAAAGCTGAGAGCTCATTTAAATCATCCTCGCTGGATACCGCAAGAGAATAATTTTTCTGAAAAATGGCTATTCAATTGCTCTGATTTCCCTTTCGCTGAGTGATATGTCCGTAACGTTTCGTATAAATTTTTACAGTACACTATGTTTTGGTCCCATTTTGTTCTAAATCAAATGCAAAAGCTAAAATGTGATATTACACAACATATCCAGATTTTTTTCAAGAATTTGCATTGTTCATCCCCCAAAAAGCGTTAGCGGACATTAACAACCAACGCGTTACGCGACATTACAATTTGTATCACAAGTGTAGCTGCATGATACAGTCAAATACTTTGGATTCACACTGTAATGTTGATATCTGTCACAAGGATACCTTGGACCTGTATATAACATTAATGTAGCACATTACTTCAGCAACAATGCACTATTTCACTTTGGATTTGAACTAATCTCTACAACTTTGTCATGTACTTGTACTACTCCCATGCATGCGCCTCCCTGATCGTTTGCATGGCTGCAAACACTGCAACTGCTTTAAGCTGAGCAGAGTACTCATTTTCAGTGAGCGGAGAATAACAGGAGGATGAGAGAGGAACACAACTCCCGTTTAAGCTTCCAATGGGTCCTTTTCATATAGAGATTTAAGACAAAACAATCTGCCAAATACTTTGTTGTGCAAGAAGGATCCATTTCTGATGGATCGGTATGAATTCTGAAAAGACCAGGATCCATGATTTCTTGTGTACACAGCACAGCAAAGAAAAGGAAGAGTTATTTGCTACGCCTCTCCCACAATGGACAACAGGAACACTTCTGTTCCAACGCTGACATGGAAGCAGAATATAGATAATATTCTCTAACACGACCTTTCTGACACTTGCAATAAAATGTACGTCTGAAAACACAGAAAAGCACATCCTTTATTGTGTAAAAAGACATATTGAACTTTTGTGAACTATTATGCATTTGATTTAATTAGAATAAAAGCAGCTTATTGCATATGGTTATGCTCAGTCATGGTGTGGAAGTCCTAGCTGATATGAATGAAAAGTTAGTCCGTAACGCTTCTTATATGACAATTTTTATGATTACGCATTTGAATCATCAATTACAAAAAGTCAAAAGGCTGATTTACGTGTTATTACGATCACCGATCCATTGCAGACATAAATTTAGCCTTTTAGATTCTACTATGAAAAAAAATGTCAACAAACTTAATAAAGTATGGGGTATACCCCCAAATACTCCTCAAAATTGGCAACTTCAAAATAAAAGATATCATGAAAGTGCATTGGCAACATTTTTAAATGTCTATGGAGTATATCAAACTGAAAGAACCTAAAATATTAATACAATCATGTGACCCCTACCACTTTATGAAGTGGACAAATCTGTAATGTCCGTAGCCTCAAAATGTAATGTCCGTAACGCCACAATTAAGGCTGTAGAGGGAACATGATTCATTGTTTCACTAATTTAACTTAATTTCTTATTTAACACTTCCTTACCTTTCAATTTATTTGGTAAATTGGTTTAACTGTGTCCTTAAACTCACAGACTTTTCAATGACATACAGGCATACAAAAGCTGTCCAACAATGTAATGTCCGTACGGCACACATTTTGTCCAGTAACTACCACACGAATGATGAAATGGATGAAACTTTCACTGTATATAATTTAGGGCCATATGTGTGTGATTCCATTTTATGAGTTCATAATAAAATGTTGTTTATCCTAATGACCTTTTGAAAGTTGCAAAAAATTCTCTGAATGTAATGTCCGTAACGCTGGAATTGCCCAAATGTTTTTTTTCTCCTTTCAGTGTTTGCCTCCACCATACTAGCCATCTTATATTCAGCTTTAAAGGATGTATTACCATACCTATTTACATTAGACAGGTAAGTGGTAATAATCATAATAATGATGATGGTGATGATTGATAATAATAATAATGATAATAATAATAATGATGATGATAATAATAATAATAATGATAATGATAATAATAATAATGATGATGATGATGATGATGATGATGATGATAATAATAATGATAATGATGATGATAATAGTAATAACAATAATAATAACTTTGTTTACTATGTTAGGGGGAAATCTTTTGTCTTCTCCCATTGTTCAATATTCCCTGTAACGTAGATTTCATTCGCCTTAACACTCAAATTTTTATTGTAACAAAATAAAGCCCATTGTTAGGATTTGCCTTAATGCAGGAAGAAGAAGAAGAAGAATGTTAATAATAACAACAACAACACAAGTAGGAAAAAGCATATATATAAGTATAGCGTAAAAATACTAGTTATAGTATCATAAAAAGACAGCTTATGTGAAGTATTTAATTTTTAGGTAGAACTAATACCTTTTCTTAATAAAAAAATTATGTGTGTTGGTTATTTTCATTGCTGACTTTGTTAGTATGATATTAATTAGCTCTGAAAATTGTCTGTAAAATGCTTTGTTGTCTAAAATAACTGAAACAAAAATCAAATCATATACTGTAGGAAATATACTCTATTAAATAAAGTTACTCTAGCCAGTAATCTCATTCCTTACAAATAATGTACACATACTATCATAGATTAAAGTTGATGAAACAAAGTTACCCATTGCTATGACAACACTTACTTACTTACTTACTTACTTACTTACTTACTTACTTACTTACTTACTTACTTACTTACTTACTTACTTACTTACTTACTTGCTTACCAGTTTACAGCACCTTGATTAACCTTTGGAAAAGAGCTTGTGGATTGAGTTTATATACTTTTTCTTCATTTTCTCTGCAGGAAAACAGTTGAACTAGCTGCTGCCATCTTGCCTCTGTGCTCTGGATTTGCACTGCTTGATGCCATTGAGGTCAGTCTTTTAAATCTTGATCTCTTTCTGTTGAAAGAATTCCCCAAATTTGAAATTGTATGTTGTTTTTTGGACAGAATGTTTGACCCACATAATTGCATAGGAACTGCTGCTATCTTTCAGAGTATTATCACCAATGGCATGTCTAGATTATCTATTCAAGAGAAGATGCAGCCATGGAAATTATTCACTGTCCAAAATAATTGTTCTCTATATTCAAAGTGTTGTGTAGTTGATTGACTTTCTCATATTATTTACATTTTGAGCATAGGTGTAACCAAGGGGCCAACAGGGGCCATACCATCCCCACCCCACCCCACCCCACCACTCCACCCCACCACTCCTTTAATTGGCAAGTAAAGATATGAAATATAACACACACAAAAAAGAAATTTTAAGTAAAAAGATGGAAGTTTGGTCAAAAGATTAACAGAAGAGACAACCTGCCTGTACCCCATGTTCTGGACGTGACACCTAAAAGTTTCCAAATATTGTTCTTTTATTTTTTGTATCAACCTCCTAGTTTCAAAGAGTTATTAAAGATAAGATTGAGTTTTTGCAGAACAACATGATTTTAATATCGGCTGCTTTCAAACCTTCTGTGAACAGATGGTATTCTGAAAATGTCACTATAGTATAGGAGAGAGTAGTTGAAAACAACAGGGCACTTTGTTTTTGACAAATCTGCTATACAAATCCCCACTGCCGACAAAGTACGAACACAGAAATCAATTTGTGGGACAGTGTTAATTGTTGACTTGCACACTTTAGCATTGGAGGGGAACTTCAATGGAAACTTCACCTGTTCGACCTGCAGATCCCTCAACTTTTTGTGAAGTTGTGAATTAGTCCCACATTATAATGCAAATGCAATATACTCTCACCTGGAAACCAATGAAGTGTGAAATTTTGGTGAAAGATTTTCCATCATCAACCAGTACTGTGTATTCTCTTTTTAATCTCTTCCAATTTGTTTCTCCTTGTAATGTGTCTGTGGTGGCGTCCTCCGGGGTTCTAAGAGTTAAATCTCTTTCAATATTTTCCTCCCTGTAGTGTGTGTGTGGAGGTGTTATCCGTGGTACCGGTCGTCAAGCCGTGGGGGCAGCCATCAACCTCCTGGTCTACTACCTGGTAGGGATGCCCATCGCCATCTCTCTCATGTTTCCTGTTGGGCGTGGCATTTATGGTGAGTGACAGATAACAACTCAAGAAACAACAAAGCATCATTTATCAATGTTTCCAGTTTTAAAAATTTAAAGGTATTGGCTAACATTTACCACAGTTAAAAAAAAATCTGAGCCACATGATTCCCCATACTTCCAGTGTCTTTGATGAGGTCTAAAAATGAAGCCCTGAAAAAATTGTATTTCAAAATGATTATTTAGTGCTTTAAAAAAGTGAAAATCGTAAGTTGACCAGATTCACTTGCCCATTTCCTCCCATAGACTTACTGTGTGTACACCTAGGCTATTAAAACTCGCCCCGGGTTTTAATTGTTTATTCATGCATAACTTGCCATTGGCTGTGTAACTTTCCAAACTTTTTTATTCTAGGGTGTTTATTTGTCCATTTGAACACTACTATGTAGTTTAGATATCAAAGTTTGACAATTTTTTAAATTGAAGCTCCACAATGTTAGCCTATCACTTTAAGCTTACACTACTAGTGTCTCTGATAAGATCTAAAAATGACACCATGACATAATTGTTGTTATAAAGTTCATTTATAAGGTTAAAAATCCATCCCCGTTTCCCCCATAGACACAGCTGTGTTATGGAATGTTACTCCCAGGACATAAGTTGAAGTTTATATATTTATCTGAACATCTTTTGCAAGAGGCAGCATAACTGTCTAAAGCAACACTTACATTAAGAAATAAAATCAGGTTATTTAAAATGAGAACTTGGTTGCTTGGCAGCATGTGCCACCTACCGTCTCCAAGACAATAGCAATACTGTCTGAACTCCCATGGTCCCAAAGTGAGTTACCTACAATTTCGAGGGTCCAAAAATGGGTGACCACACCCACTTTCTCACATAAAAGAGTTGAGCAATCCTGGCTGCCATGGCAACCATCAATGAGTAGCACTATGACATGCCATTACTTTTGGGGGGGGGGGCTCTCTTGGTGTTTATAACTACAAAGATGGGACCAAATACCCATCAAGTTTGAAGTAAAAACATATGTCAAACAGATGTATAAATAATCACAAATCTGAAATAATTCAGATTTTTATATATCATTTTTATGGCAAATTATAGAACAAAACTGAATTGAGAAAAATATTTCCATGCAATCATAAACACAAAAAAATGAATTCTGAATTATTTTTAATAAATTGTATGGCGCCCTCTTGTGTTGAAAATAACATTTATTTGGTAAATACCAGTTTATTGTGCCTTTTATTGGACCTTTAAATACACTCAAGATGTAACTTTTTCACAATTAATGTGTACCATAATTATTTCAGATGTGCAATAAGGCATCACAGATTTATTACACTGGCATTCTAGAAGGGGTTCAGAATACTAGCATTCCTGATCGCATGCCTGCCCTATTCCCGGCACGGTAACATTCCACTTGCATCAGGAATGGGCCAATTAAGCCTCTATTCATCACTGGGAGAGGATTAAATGTGGCATTCTGGAATGCCCTGAGAATAGCCCTGGAATGCACAGATTAAATCCATTATATGCAAATTCAATGACAATTGCACCATTGTGTAGGGAACAATAGTAGGCTTTATAGCTGACCATTACGGGGGAGATGTCCTGGATGGGGGCGCATGTCGGTGACGGGCTTAGACCATGGATAATGGCTTTAAGCGCGTGTTCTGGCGAATGGCTGATTGAAATAGAGGTGATTTCCCGCCTGCGGCCCTCCAGAATGAGGGGCTATAAGATAAGGAAGGCTTTCTGAACCCTCTTCTAGGATGCCAGTTGCGCTAAGTAAATCGTGTGTGGCTCTAACTCATTGATTGGGATGCCTTTTCAGTGATATGTACACAATCATGGCCCCAAACTAAACAGTGGTTTATAATTTTCTTATAATTTTTCCATATTTTTATCATATTTTAACAAATACTGCTCGATATGGTAACTATCAGAAATGTTGATGATGTTGTATTGTAGAGGGTGACTTCCTGTACGTGTGTGCCAAATTTAAGTTTAATTGGCCATCAAATGCAGAAATTATGAAGGGGAACAATTTGCCCCCTTGGGCCAAAACGGGTCAAAATAGCTTGGGGTAGCTTGGGGTTGATTGGGTTAAAGGACTCCCCTCCAGGAAATGATGGAGGGGTCTGAAAATTTGTACCCCATCAATTTCGGATAGGTTAGACCCTATAGAAGCCAAAATAGCACAAAAAAAAAATCAATTTTAGCACAAAAATTCTACGGGATTACATACCATACCACACTATACATGTAGTCTATAGAATTTGGATTTACTGGTATTCTTAGGGTTAACCAACAACAATTTATTAATATTTTTCTTATTTCAGGTTTCTGGAGTGGTATGGCAGTTGGGATGGTGGTTCAGGCTATAGTGATTATTACTTTCACCTTACAGCTGAACTGGAAAAAGGAGACCAAAAAGGTAAGTGGGGATGAGAATAAAATCCAAAGTGACCAATTCTAATATTTGATGGTATACGCTCAGTGCTGTACTTCTTCCCATTTATCAGTAATATCTACAGGTGTGTCTAGTTGCCCCTCCCCCCTTCCCTTCAAAAATATCAAGAAAGGAGGAGAAAAATAGAAACTAAAAAGGTTACATGACCTTCATTCTCTCTCTCCCCCTCTCTTCTCTTCAAATTGTTGTTTCCTCCCCAGAGGTAACTCTTACAATTCTGCCCACTAGTATACTAGTGTTGCACGACTTCAGCATTTTGAGTCGACTAGTCGCCCACCAATAGTCGCGACTCCGACTATTAGTCGACTATCGGTGTGTTCAACGTCTTAGTGTGTTCAAGATTGGTGGTGTGGGGTGCATGGGTGTCGCAGTCGGAGTCGCAGTGAGTGCAAAGTATATGGCAACACAATCATGTATGATAGCATTGCACGATTATAGGCTGATCCAAGTACATTCGGCAGTTCTGTTTGATTTGCGATCGAAAAGAGATAGGGGATTCATTTCTGCCACAAAATGGGAGATAAATGATTGGTAGTTCTGTTCAATTTTTACGTCTTTCGACTCAGTTTTTAATACAAATTAACGTGATAAAAAGTCGACTATTGCGTTCCGATAGTCGGAGTCGCGACTCCGTGTAGGCAGTC